>JAQFXM010002631.1:0-23795 GCA_034693345.1 Entomobrya multifasciata
GTTTAGCTGCTGTTGTCTTTTTGAGTGCAGTTATGTTTAAAAATGGAGGATGATGTTTGTTTTGGGATGTTTAAATGGCTTTAGCTGCTGTTACATGGGTTTTTGTAATGAGTGCAGTTAGGTTAAAAAGCGTGCAGTTTACTTTATGAGCAGTGTTGTGTTTTGTATATGAAAATGGAGAAGAGTTGATATTAGGATTTCAGGTATGATGTTAGCAGCATAGGTTTAACAGCATAATTCGTAACGGGTCAACGGATAACGTAAATAAGTTATTTGATAAACTTACTATAAAATTGGATCATGTAATATTTTTATTATACAAAATGAATTGGAAACTTTTTCAAAAGTTCCTAAAATTCAAAAAAATTGTTAGAAAAAACACATATCTTTCTCAGTTACTAGCATATCACCATTTTAATTTCAGTTGCGTTTAATGACTAGAGCTGCTGTTACATAGCTGTGTACATATGCATGCATGCGTTTTTGTAATGAACTCAGTTACATTAAAAAGCGTGCATCCCGTTTTGAGATGTTGTCGTTTGAGATGAAAATGGAGAAAAATTAATACTCTTAGCTTTTCAGGTATATTATGTTAACAATAATATACAAAGTTTTAACCGCATATAGTGAGTGTGATGAAATTAAAGTGGATGCAAGAATAAACATAATAGAGTCATGTGAAATGATCTGCATAGTTTTAAAACGCTAAGAGATATTTTCAGCATAACTAGCTTATCAGCATATTAATTTAAGTGTAAAACATCCCGTGAAATAAAACGTGCACAAATTCATACAAAGAAATGGAACGAGCCAAACAGACTGCATAGTTTAAGTTTTTAAATGCCAAGGAATACACACTAGCTCCTACCATCCCAAAATACATATCTCAATCCACCATTAAACCGATGACAAACACAAAATACCTCGTCTACACAACCATCACCAAAAACTCCATACAAAGCACCCCTTCTCCCCTACCATCCCAAAAAAACACACCTGGACTCTCACCCCATTTCCCTCCTGGACAAAAATATGCTACCAGCACAAAAACCACGCATCTGCCGTTTTTTCAACACAGTTAATCGTACAGAGTCCCGTACAAAACCCAACTAACCTACTTTATCCCATTCACTTTCGTTTCTCAACCCTATCAACCTAGCACAACCACCACGAAAAACGGAAACTCTTCACAAAAATGAGTTGCAGAAGAGCCACATGCTCGTGATGAAAAAAAGCTATAAATGATGCTGATGCTTCTACTATCCCTGAAATACGCTACCTCAGCAAGCTCCACCCCCACACCCCCTTAAAAATACTCTACACTGTGTAAAAAGCGTGTGTCCTTCAACTCTGTTACAAAAAACAAAAAAACACACTTCCTTAATTTTTATAATGAGTTTTGTAGTGGAATTAGTAGCAGTGTCGCGTGGCAGATGTTGTGTGTACAGGAAATGGGAAGCTAGAGTCTCTGCATCATGGATGAGTAGTCTAGTCTTGAGTATGCGTTTAATTTACAAGGCTATGCGCAAAAAAAGTGAGAACTCGTTTTCAAATGAGTAGGATTAAATGCACACGTTAAATATTTAAAAAATACAAAACTGTTTGATCTTACCACAAATTGTTCAATTTAACACACAACCACTAATTCACTTATTACGCACCAATAAACACCACAGTTAACCACAAAACAATTAAATTACACTTAACCAACTTTAAACCCCCCAAAAAACAACTAAAACCCAGCCCCACCTCCCCCCTTCACCCACACCACCAAACTCCCACTAACCCACTAAAAAAACAAGTACCCCCAAAAAACCTCACTCCCAAACACACCACCGTCCCACTTCCCATCCTGCTAGAAACAACAAAAATACCCGATTTTTTTTACTATCGCGTATATATACACAATCAAAACCCTCCCACCACTCACTACGGATTTAAACACTAAAAATTCCTCCGCATAGAACAAACCCAGCCAAGAAAAAAAAGAGATTTTTTAAAAAACGCAACTATATTCCGGATAACAAGTACCCTCGATACATAACTATCGGTATGTATAATTCCCCAACGCTAGAATATATACTGCACCAAAAAATATATATTTTTGCTCCAGGAACGAAAACTGGAGAAAAAAGTGCAAAATCCCGAGGAAAAACCCCGAGACTACCCGACTACCCGTGCCTACTGCAAACTCATGTAATAGTTTATGCACCAAACACGTGCAGACGATCTTAACCTAGATCACACAACCCATTTTGCATAGCACTACAATCAACATTTTTTTATTGTACACATTAAAATTAACTGTTATACACGAGATTATCTTAAACTACTCCTGGCTTTTTCGACCTCTTCTTTATCTCTACCTTTTTGGCAACGTTTTTCTCGGGTTTCTTGGCAGGTTCTTCTTCGACTAACGGCTCCACCTCTTCTACCTCCTCAAATATGAGCGATCCTTTACTAGTTCTAAGTACCACTAGAGCTCCACTGTACACGTCTACGGATTTTGGTATCTCTACAGTCTCGCGTACTTGTCTTGCGTTTTCACCGTCTCGTTTTGGTCGAGCACCGCTGACGATGAGGTGACGGGAGCTTTTGCAGTAGCGGATCGTGACCTCGTGGGGGAGGAAGCCCATCATGTTTGCTGTTTGGCGGAAGTATGTTCGGTTTTCTGTTGGGTGGCGTCTGCAGGGGGGGAAATGGGATGGATGTAAATTTTAATTACTTGAGTGAACATGAATTTTTATGATTTATCCCAATTTACCTCGCCCTCGACTCCCCCGTCTCCCCAAACTTGTTAACGAAACTCCCCCCAACACTAAGCATCTTATCCTTTGTCCCAACAACAAGCTTCCCATCGATAACGTAGCACTGAACCAGCGACTTTTTCTTCTTTGCCAACGACTTTTCAAACGAATTACTTGATGTAGAGTTCTGGGGACTAGAGTCGTGGTCTTTAGTCTGGGCCTTCTTTTTAGGTGTAGGTGTAGGATGTCCGTCTCCTCTATCCTTCTTTTCTGCTGCTTTATCGTCATGGATCATGATGCTGGTGGGAATAAATTAAAGTTATTAGAATTCAAACATGTGTATAATTAAATCTAGCTACTCAACCTACCTAAACAACGAGTCACTCATCTTCCGCTTAACCTCCTCCGTCACATTCTCATTAAAAGGAAAATTCTTCTGAACCTCCCCACCAACAACCCCATCCCCTCCATGCTTCTTCACAACCCCCTTCCCCCTCACTCCCTTCTTCTTCCTCCCTTTATCCCCACCTTTCCCATCCTCCTCATCCACCAACCTATCAATCGCCTCAAAGTTCTTATTCATCGACAAGTCATACAACACCCCCATCTTCTCCTCAAACTCTGGCGACAGTAGCTGCTCCACAGTCAACTTCCCTGTCCTCACCCACTCACTCCCCAAGTTCTCCAGAGCCTTCTTCACCCAGTGCCCTTTATGAGGTGTATAACTCGACGAGAAGTGTAACGACATGATCTTGACAGGAGCACACTCCACCTCATCATCCCCTTCCTCCCCAACAGGCATGTCACAACCATCCCCATCAACCATACTCGTACTACTCACACTAGTTATCTTCCTCGGGGGCAACACTACACTCAACGTCCTCGTCCTAGGCCTAGGAGCTGACCTCGGCGTCCTCGTTTTCTGACCCCCACCCTCCCCACCCCCATGACAAGTCTGAACCCTCCTCGGAGTCTTAGGCCTGGTCACCTCCCCCTTCCCAACCCTCTCACCATCCAACTTCCCCGACGCCGGTGCAGTCACAGGTCTCATCTGGACAAAATTCCTAGCCCCCCTCCTCGGACTCGACGCTGGAGTGTCACATCCTCTATCCAGTATACTCTTCACGTGGGAATTAGAGCGAGAATGACAGACAATCAGGGACGTGTTTGAGTTTGAGACGACACATGGGGAAAACGTTATTGGGAGATGGGGTTTTGGGGATTTCAGGGAGAATCCTCCGGTTGGAGTTTGGCATCGCGGTGTTATCTGGGGACTCTGTCTACGTGACATTATGCGTGTCTAAATGGTTAAAAAGCGTTACTCTTGATAAAGCGTTAAAATGGTTTAAATTAGTCGTGATAAACAGATGATTAGGATTTTATTTAGAATTTTATAACTTTGTTTACATTTTTTGTGGACATTTCGAATTTATGCAGCATGGCATGTGTACATGACGACGGTTGTTCAAGGATAACCATGTTTTGTCATTCGAATCTGGTCGGCGGCAACTTTGAATTTTGATTTTTTTCTGGAGTCTCGTGAGTAAAGCAGTAGAACGACATGTTTTGAGGAATGTTATCAAGAGAGGCCAAAGGCATGATACTCATCAATCAAGGTCAAACTATTATCAAGATAACCACAAATCAAGGCTTTTCCCAGATGTCAAAACAAAGTAGCCTGGAATCTCTACTTATTTGTCATCACAAAATACATACGCACAAATGATACAAAATATGCGGTTATCAGGGTTGACCAACGTGTTATCAAGATCAGGTTACAATGTGGGATCCACAGGTGTCATGATTAATCAGTTGTTGGGTAAATACCACCTGACAGGTGTACATGATAAGTACTTAATTTTTGAGGTTATCGATTAATGATAAGGCTTGCTTGCCCAATACTCGATTGATTTAAATGCTATGGGTTTAAACACACCACACCGTTTTGGTAAGTGTATTTGGGAGTGTCTTGACTTAATTTTTAAATAATGGGTGGGTTACTCAAAGGGAAATGCCCGAGGTACTGTGCCTTTGGGTCGATAGGAGTGGGTGTGGTTGTGCTCATACTTGCTGGTGTTATAGGGTGGGTGGTGGTTCCGAACGTGATTGAGGGGAGGGTTAAGGATGAGACGAGGTTGGTTGAGGAGTCGGTTATTTATGACAAGTGGAAGGATATTCCTATTCCGTTGTATTTGAATGTGTGGTTCTTTAATGTTACTAATGTTGAGGTGAGTGTGTGGGGTTAAGGTTAATTGTGGGGCCAACTAATTGATGCAGTGTACTAATTAGCATATGTTTGTGTTAGGACTACCAAGCGGTGACTAACTGGAATGCGGCTCCAAAGTTTCAAGAAGTTGGGCCGTTTGTGTGGAAGTAAGGGAGTTATTCTTAAGTTCTTAGATTTTTTAAATGGACAGTTAATGTAAATCGTGTGAATTTGTACAGGGAAACCCGTACAAAATACGACATCCGCCAAGGCCCCGACGACACGCTCTTCTACAAAGAAAACATATCGTACGCGTTCCAGGAGGAGATGAGTGGGGAAGGGCTGACTGAAGACACTCTACTCAATGTTGTCAACATTCCTTTTATCGTGAGTTTAACTAACTAGCCGTTAATTTCAAATCTCGATCTCATTTAACCCCCAAAATATAACTTTATTGCAGGCCGCAGTAACCCTCCTCGACGTCCACCCACAAACCCGAATCCTCGCGAAACCAACACTCAACTCGATGATAGCGAGTGGGGAGTCTCCAATGTCGAGTGCAGTGCCTGTGAGGGCTGGGGATATCATGTTCAATGGGGTGGAGCTACATCCGTTGTACAAGAGTGTTGAGACGATAGCCATCGCGTTGGGAGTTCCTCTTCCTTTTGAGTTGTTTAATGGGACGTTTGCTGTGTTTAGGGATGTGAGTTGGTATGAAACTAATTTAGTCATCATTTAACCTGTTTTAACCACTGTTCCAAATTCCACCAGAAAAACAATACAAACTACGAAGGAGAGTGGAGAGTGCACAGAGGGGACAAGGACTCTGAGAAGTTTGCTATAATCAAGTCAGTGAATAACGGGAAGACAAACTTGAATCACTGGTGGAAGGACAAGTGCGCCATGATCAACGGCACAGACGGGACAATGTTTCCCCCGTTTATCGAGAAGGAAGACACGTTGTACATGTATGCGCCTGAGATTTGTAGGAGTGTGTCGCTGGTTTATGATAGCGAAGTAGAGTATGAGGGGATACCTGGGTATAAGTTTGTGCTGACGAAAGACATTTTTGATACGGCTGATAAGTATCCGTTGAACGAGTGCTTTTGTCCGGAGGTGAAGGCGCCGTTGGTTAAGGATTGTCCGAAGAATGGGTTGGGGAGGTTGCTGAGTTGTAAGGCGGATGTTCCTATTGCTATTAGTAAGCCTCATTTTTTGGATGCTGGGGGGGATGTTGAGGCGAATGGGAAGATGTGGGGGTTGAGTCCTGTGAGGGAGAGGCATGAGGCGTACTTGGAGGTGGAGCCGGTGAGATTTTTGGTTTTTTTTGAGATTTTGCTTTTGGCTCACAATTAACTTGTTGTTTTGCTTTAGTACACGGGCTTCCCACTCCGTGGCCACAAACGACTCCAAATCGGGATAGAGATGCAGCCGTATAGGACGTTCAACATGACACCGTTTGACACGATACCGTACGTGACGTACCCACTCATGTGGGTGGATGAGTCTGCAGAGTTGAACGAGGCGTTGGTTGATGAGATTAAAGACAAGTTGATCAAGCCGTTGAGTCTTGTGAAGATCCTCAAGTGGACGATGATTGGGGTTGGGGCGTTTATGGTTGTTGCTGGGGGGTTGTATGTTGGGTTGACTTGGAATAAGACGTGAGGGGGGAGCAGTAAATGACTTTTGTGATATTTGTACTTTTGGCTTTTAATAAAACTTTTTGACATTATTTGGGTATTTAATATTTAATTGTTTTATAAGTGTAGTGATTAAAAAGTCATGTAGCATGTTATCAATCATAAAGTGACCGACAATTATGAAATAGTTTGTTTGACGTTACTTGCGAAACACTAATCTAACCATTTTACGCCATCTCGTAAGGATGTATCCCAACTTGTACCACTCGTTTTCACCTAAAGAACTCGTTGCTCAAGTTTACGTGATTTTCTGTGTAGATGGCATCCACTACCGCAGAGCAAAGTTATGATTCTACCTTGCGTGTTTGCTCGTTTGAATCATTAGATATCGCTGGAGTAGCGATTTGGTGGGGATATAATGTCTGGTTTATGAATAGTTTTTAATGTTTAAATGATCAGTTATAGTATTTTTTTACTAATTTAGTACAAATGGTTTAAAGATATCGACAGTATCATTGAATTAATTTGAACATTAAACGTGACACCTTTTACTTGTTATAAAACCCGTTTCCTAGGAACTCCCTATTACGTTGCGTTGCTAAATGTGTAGTGTGTAGTACTTTTATAACATTCATATATCAGTCCCCTGAAAATCCAAAAAAAATCACTAAAATCGACAATATACCCAAAACATTTCAACCCGAATTCAACACGACACACACCCAATTCACCACGACATCCACAAAATTATCAACTGTCAAGTAGAAAAACTCGATCTTAAAGCCAAAAAACCTAAATACACCCATCAACCTGACTCAACCACCTCATAACCTCATCAAAAAAAATCAACAAAACCTCATATCCTCCATATATAGACCCAAACGATTTCATAATTAGCGTAAACAAAAAAAAGCATCTCCAAAAAATCTTGTCATTTTTATGTACGTACATATAATGTCCAATGCTTGTCCAATATCGCACTTGTACGTAGAACCCCACGACACAAACTACAAGAAAACTCTCGAAAAAAAATCTCAAACCCATCTCTACATGAGCATAAAACTCAACGGGGGTTTGTATATCTTCCTCGTAACATCGTACACTCCACAAACAACCCATGTCATCATCATTATTGTCCAGCAAATGATTCGGCACTGCTCAACAAAAAACATCCCTATTGTTTTGTAAACCCATCAGGAAAAAAACTACTCATGATCATTTTCTTTCCCTTTTGTACGTTCAAAGGGGCGTAAAAAACAAAGCATTCTTTCGCAACAAACAAACTCGTTGGATTTTGACCGCAGGGGACAATAGTCTGGAGAAACGAGAATGTGTGTACAGGAAAATGGCGACTGTAACAGCAACGCACACGTGACACGTCGTGTACGACAGGGTTTTGTTGTTGTATTGACACGGTTTTCTGATATCGAAATGTTGTTTTGATTGTGCATTCTTTGGGATGGAATGTCGTGTAATTAGTTAGTGTAAAGTCAAACGGTTTGATGGAATGTTTGGAGGGATGTGGAAGGGGGAATGTTGGTTTAACGAGAGTAACTGGAATGGGAGGAATTTTGTAGTTGCATATTACCCCGTGGATTGGGGAGTAGTTAGGTCGGTAACTTTGTCACAGGAATTTGTGACAATAGCGGAGATAAGTGGAATTACAACGCCTTTATCTTTGTTTTATTGCTTGGTTAATCCAGTTGCAGATCTGAAGTGTAGGTAATTTGACATTGAACGGCTTCTATGCTAAGCTATTTATGTACAAAATATGTCGCGTGTATACCAAGTAGTAAAAATTCATCAAGTGGGTTGATGTTATGACTTCATGATTTAGGACGATGCTTTGACAAATTGTGAATTAACTGGAATTTCATCATTTTTTATTACCGCTGGATTTACGATTAAGTTAAAATTGTCGCATTTTAATCCAGTCGCATAACCTGAGAGTACGTAGCGTTTTGACATTGAACGGCATTTTTACGGGATTTAAAAAATTGTCGCGTATTTATTAAATAAAACTTAACGACTGGATTAATGATTTTATGATTCATGACAATTACGATTGTCAAGTCGCTTTGACAAAAAACGCTTGGTATTTTACCACGTTTTTATAACCATCAGATTTACGAGTAAAAAATTGTCGCATGTTTATCAACCAGTAAAAATTTAACGGGATTAACGTTATGGTATGATAATTAGGGACAATGCTTTGACAAATTAAGAGTTAACCTAAAATGAACTAATAATTTTATTACCATTAGATTTTAAAGCTAAAACTGTCGCATATCACAAAAACGAACCGATTAGGTCACCACAGATATGAAAGCAATGCAATAACCCATCCATTTGTCAATTTAAACTTGACATTGAAACAAATTTAAATCTCAGCCAACTTTAAAATTTATACCACGCACAAACGACTACTCAAATCTCACGTAATAACATCACCACATGAGGATCAACGTAGATTATCCGATATCATATCATGATTGTTTGTACAACCCACTAGACCATACAAATTGAATCGGCTCCAAAATCCTTACACACGACTCCCCACACATGTCATCAATGTCACCGACAAGAAAAACCACCCGCATGAACAACAGAAAAAGTGTCATGGATCACCTTTTACGTTACTACACCCTTACACAAAACGCAATGAGTCGTACAACACCTTACACAGGTAAAAAAGGACAAAACACGACAAAAAGGGACAACGTGAGTTTCCTACGTATCCAAATCACGTATGTAAACAACATATCAAGTTACAAAGATTGTTATCATCACCCAAATACACATGTCAACGAGGTTCAATGTATGTTTACCTGTCATTCGAATTTAGCGTCACGTTTATTTTGATCGTCTTAGCAACGCGATAAGCTTAATCTCAAGTAAAATAGGAAAAGTAAAAGCGGATTTTAAAAGCATTGACATAACCCGATCAAAACTAATCATACGAATGGGTAGGTAAATAGAAAACATATAATGTCAAGGTTACACGTCAATATATATCATTACGTAAAATTGCCAAAAAGATACTGTCATGACGGCGTATAATACACTCAAGTTAATCATCTTAGAACCTTACAAAAATAATTAAGAAAAGTGTCTCATAACCTATCCCAAATGATTCGTAAAACATCAAACCTCACAATCAAACCATAAATAAGAATTACACTCAATCATAAAATACCCCCAATTTTCCAGATTGGTCATTTATCTCCAAAAAAAATATTGTCCAAAAACACACCTCATTACCCATCCACTATTTTCCCCAAAAACGCACATCTTCTCCCAAAACACACGATTCCAAAGGACACCATCCCCCAACACAAAACCCCGACATTCCCCATTAATCAAAACGTATTTCCCCGCGTCCCAAAACGTGATCCAACTACCAATATCATAAAAAATTACATCATCAAACATTCATTCTATATGCATGAGACTTTTCTCCCCGTATCAAAAAGAATAATTCTTGAACGCAACCGTACTCCCCCGAGAATCCTCATTCGTACAATCACTCCGTAATAACTTATTGTCGTTCGAACCCATAAAAAAATTAAAAGCATTACGACACAGAGCAGTGCAAGACAGCATTGTGATAAAAAAGCGAGATAACCACGCATCGTCTGTCTTTGAAAAAACCTCAGTGCTGTCATACACACATGACGGGTCTTACGAAGATGCACATTAAATGATCTGTGCCCATCACAATTTAACTTGCTCCATATGTCCGTCAAATTGCTACTCATCCGTCGTGGTAAGTTGACTTGTTAAGTGTGATCTGTATCTTGAGCGTTTCTTTTTGTCACTCAACCTTAAAAAAATAAGTGCTTCTGCCTTGATTCTTTCAGTCGAGACGTTTTTTTATTAATCGTACCAGATGGTCATGTTGGATTTTTACGACGAAATATTTTTAAAAGCCAAAGTCCAGGTGCCTACAGAAAAAAACCGGCTTTTTAGTGCGCATCTTTTCTTGATAATTACACTTCCGGGGGATTCACGTTAGCATCCGGGCATCCTTGTGTATGAACGCTCAATTTTGTCATCCAAAACGAAAGAAAATTAAAAGCGTCCAACGTACACGATCATTAAATTTTTCAAAGTGTGACCAAGCTTGCGCGACGAAACGGGTTTTTGAGGTAAAAAAAAAGATGGCACGAGTAAAGCAGGTGCATGTTCATTAGCGATTAGCACACACGTATGTCATCCGATTAATATCTCGTACCAATTTTACAGAGGTCAACTGCTTATTATGTCCACCAGTGCGATTCAACAGCAATGGCTTTTGTCGTTTTACGGCTCGGTGAGCTTCATGATGAATACACTCGATTGCGATTACAAGTTTGCGAATATGTGTGTCCACGTATACACGAAACAGGAAGCCAAACCCAGTCGATTTGCCAAAAAACACTCGTCTTTATTTCGTCTTCAAGGGAGCGAGACAATCGACAAATGTGAGGGGATGATGAGTGCAGGGCAGGATAATTAGAGGGGTATGCTTTCGTATGTTGGTCTAGAATAGTAACTAGAGCTGTTAGAATCTCACCCCCGCGTTTGTAATTTTGGTGACACGCCAACCGTGTCGTGTGAGTGCTTTAGAGATTTTATGCTAGACGCCATTCTTTGATACGCTGCTAATTTTTGCTCTTTTTTTGAGGTTGATCTTTGATACGTGAAAGATTTAGTTTTTTTAGTTGACTTGACCTGTTGTTAGATGATCGTAGTTTCGAATAGCTCTAAAAACTGGTTTTGAAACGTCAGTCAAGTGCATGGTCAACTTTTGAGATGGGTTTACAGTTTGGTGTTAAATTGTAAAGGGGAAAAAGTTATTTTTGGTACTTTAGTGGGGAGGTAGCGGGGGGAGGGAGGGGTGTGGTTTTTTTGGGGATTGTGTTAGTCTGGCGGGCCGGATTACTTTTTTATAGAGTTTGAATTTGGTTGGATAAAACGTTAAGAGCGACTATTTGAAAAAATGATGTTTTATAAATATTTGCATATTTGAGACGTTTTTATTAAATTTGCAAGTTTAACAGAGTTAGAAGTAATGATCTTATGAGAGCTGTTATCAATACGTCAAAAGTTGACAGCTAGATTTTGATTGAAATTGACATTTTGAAGTAAATCAAGTTTTGGTTAAGCTTCCATATATATATATATATATATATATATATTAGCAGAACGTTTGATTATTAGCTAATTCTACAAAGTGTGCGTTATTGATTTTTATACAACGTATATATATTTAATGTAAATTGCAATTTTCAAACGTTTTTATTAAATTTGCAAGTTTAACAGAATTGCTATAAATTATGTTATGAGAGCTGTTATCAATACGTCAAAAACTGACTGCTAGATTTGAATTGAAATTAATTGAAATTAACATATTTAAACGATGATTTAAGCTTTGGTTAAGCTTTAAGGTTGTAATATGTATAACAAATATATAACCTATGCAATATCGTTTAAATTTTTAAAAACAAAACGTTTAATTATTAGCAATTTCAACGAAGTATGCTTGCATTTTATGAGTCATTGTGCATACTTACATACATATATAAATGTTTAAGTAAAAGTCCGCAAAAAAATCATAAAATTAAAAAATGAAAGATGACGTTTCTAAACCAGTGATGATATGAATCAGTATAAACCTTTGAGTTTGAACTTCCGAATGTATGATTAAGAAGCTTATGACATTTTATGACAATTTACGCATGCCAGAATTTCAAACGAAGCTAGAACTTTTTTAAAAATTTAATTTGACAATTCGTGCTATAAGAACTACTACTAAAACGTTTCCGTAATTAAGCATCATCCACATAAATTCAATAATTTCTATTTCTACATATTCGCAACCCTTCCATCCACCACTACCCCAAAAAAACAGTAGCATCCACAATCAAAAAATTTTAATGGCAAAAGAGCAAACGGCACGTGACGAAGAAGATTCTACAGTAACCAAACAAAAACACCTTATCATCCAATCTAACATTCTAAGACACTAAAGAACCTAAAACCAGAAGACAAAAAAAAACTAAACAAGCCCACAAAAATCATTAAGAAGCTAAACTACACATCACGCTGTTGACCAACGAACCGTGTGGGTGGCATAAATTAAACACACATAATTCTGCACCACCAATTCACAATAATTTGATAGTTTTAAAACCAATTCATAAAAACTGACGAAACACACATATCAAAATCACCAAACGTCAAGTTAAACAAAAAAAGTACCGCTACGCAAGTGCAAGTACCTTTTAGAAGCTAGTGCGATTCTACAGTTCGATAACATGAATTGGTGTTATAGGCTCTTGTTGACCTCTCTTCTTACTTATCTTACCACCACCCTACACACATGAGTATATTAGCTGACGAATAGCTACACCAGAAGCTACGTAGTTAGATAAGCACCACTTCAATGTGTGATGATGACCCCACCTGAACTAGAATATAAGCAGCATTGAACTTGGCAATGAATTGTTTTGGTTATTTTTAGTAGCGGACCAGGGACCGTGACGAAGAATCATTTTTAATCGTGAAAATTAGCTAGCACTATCGTCTGTGTGTAACTCGAGGTCATGATGAAATTTGGCATGGATTGAAGAAGATGCATACGTACGACTTGTTCACGAATATTTTTAGTTGATAGTTTTTAAAGACTGATATGCTTGGGTTGATACTGGGATGGGTGAAGATAAGCAAGAAATTCGCTTATACTTATCGATAGATGGTGCATGGGGTTTTGCGTGGGTGGTTGAAATGCGAAAATACTCACGTTTTAGGATGAAAACGATCTCAACTTTTTTCAATTTCTCAAAAAATCAAGACGTCAAGCTAAACCGTCATGGAAACCAACCCTCGTCTCATGAATAAATGCGTACGTACAACAAAGAGAGAATGCCGACGACAAGCATACATAAAAAATTGTCTCCACATCCATCAGTGAAAATGGATTGTAAAAAACCAACCCAATCCATCAAAAAAAATCCTACCCTTTTTAACATTTCAATCTCGTAAAATGAAAAATGACAGACAAAATGGTTTAAAATGTAGAAATGCTTTTCTCTGCGAATTGAAATTTAAAAAACGTACGTAAAAAACCCACAATCATGTGTGCGTACGTGTCAGACATAAGATGTGTCAGGGAATCAACCTGGGTTATATCAACGATACACAAACGATCTTGACAGGTGACATAATGACATGTGTCGGGTATTAGGAGAAGTGGTTTGCGTCTTTTTTTCACGACACAAATGACCTCTTAATGTAACGTCATGATGCGTATTTTACTTTGTCAAGTAGTACCGCGAACGTGAATGTGTTCTAATTAAGTACGCTTTTAAAATCGTACATGACAGTTGGTATTCTAATTTTCTGTGCATTTTCAGGTTCATTTTTCGACAAAAGTAGTAGCTCCAGGGCAATAGGAATGACACAGCGAAACGTAAAGGAATGTGTTGTTGGCTCGTGCACTACTGCACACCGTTCACCATTACCCCAAAAAATAATCTGCACATCTCACCAACCCATCATTACACTCCATATTGTTCGACTTTTTGCTCATCACACTCGAACGACAATACTCGACTGTCAAATATTGTGACAATACGGTGAAATTAAAAAAAGTTCGTTCGTTAAGTGCCCATTGTCCAAAGCCACGACAAAAAAAATACTCGTCTGTCGATTGTCGTATGCAAGTCACAAAAGTGCAACACAAACACACTGACAATTAAAGAGTCCCTTGTGAGGGGGAAGTCATCTCAAACTCATCACGACTCCAGTCTATCTCAGAGAATTCCTCCGTAATTAAATGTTTGAGACGGTGGGTTGATGAGTCAAGCGATCGTGGGTTTTTGACAGAGAACTGTGTACGGAAGTTTGTGTGCTTCTCCCCCTCTATTTCTTTTGATGATGAGTGGTTTTCTTTTAATTCTTTATCGGAGAGCACAAGGGAATAGACCAATGCACACAAGCAAAAACGGAAGCGTTTGTTCCATGACAGGTCAGAGAAGAAATAAGAAAATTTCGTACATTTCTCAAGTGGTTTGAGAATGATGAGTCGTGTGATGATGACAAAACCAGAGTATACGATCGTTAGACAGAGTTGACCCGAGAGTAAAATCATCGGTTGTGGTTTTTACTTGTCATTTGTACACGATCATCAGTACAAGATCGTTATGCTTTCTGGGCTGACGCGTACACATCATCAACGAGCATCATCACCGGAAAAGATCATTAAGCGAACGATTTGTGAGAGACGTAAGAAAATGTTCTCTCGTTATTTTATGCACTGATGTTAGTCATCTCAGATTTAACGGTGTGATGGGTTGTGTGCGATCGGTTGGGTAATCATGATCTTGATCGTATTCGGACGTTACACTCGCACATTCACAAATATACAGACTTTAAATTTCTGAAAATGTGGACACATACGTACGATGTTTACAACACAATTAAAATACACATAAACACCGAACTCCAGATTAACTAATATCATCGCGGTGCGATGCAATCAATTTTTCATGTTTTTCCCCCTTTCTGTTTTGATTAAAATCCATGAAAAACAAACGCAAGTAGAGAACCCGGAAGGCATGTATACAAATCTCAGTCGGGTAGAAACTGTAAAATATCGGAACACAAAACACAGAAAATCTGAAAATCATGTTCAAAAAACTCATCACCACGCGTTATAAACCTCTCATTATACCATGTAATATTCAACAGACACAAAAGGGGGATACATTGACATACTGTATCGTTTACACGCAAGTTTTTAAAGTCGTGTTTTTGATTAAAGCGCGAGGGTGTAGGGACAATTTAATGACGGGTATGTAATTATGGAGGATATTGATATAGGAGCATACAAATATTGTGTGTTGTTTACAGGATAAAAATTGCTTCTTCGAGAAGAAATCAAGCTATTATGAAAAAATGAAAATATGTAGATATTGTAATCCGCCATATGCACACACAAGTTAAATTACCCGGAATCATTTACGATTTAGGACCTCAAGGGTTCAAACATTGGAAGATTAAAAAATTGAGAGATTTTTGTACAGAGATTGGAAGATTGTGTACAAGATTGCTTGTAAGTTGTGTATACCCAATTTCTACCCGTTTTTCTTGTATATTCTCCGGTATATTAAACAATATGAATCATCCCGGAAAAACTAATAAGCTTCACATCATCTCGTGTAAGATAAAAAAGAATTTGCATAAGAACGAGATTAGGATACGAGTCCAAAAAGTTGTGTAGAGAAAAAGCAATCAAGCGTAAAATACCCATCCTGGAGAGAACACCACTAATCTGCCCATCATCATTAAGCCAACACATGCTACTAATTTTTACGTAATAACGATTTATTGTGATGGTGGAGTCGTTATACATGACAAAAACACCGTTATACTCCCCCATACCTATCTATTCTAATACACGACAAATCACTAATGAACGTTTAATTACGAGCCCAATTAAACTGTGCAATTAATTACGGCACAGGTGTGAGTATTGGTTGTGTGTGATCTGCGCTGTCACGTTTCGAGTGGATAGCACACAAGCTTGTGTACGCGACAAGGGAAAATTGCACCATGACGAAGCGGTAATGATAGCACTCTTTTACTATTTGTTTTACATTATCATCATACTTAACTACCGTGACAAACGTAACATCACGTACTTTTCACTGGTCCACGTACGACTGTCGCGTGTGTGTGTGTGAAAACATTAAAGCAATTTTTACTAATCACACTATACTTTTGTCGCGTGCTAAACAACGACACTAGTATTCTCGCAATTCTAGTACGATTATTACCCGCTCCACTAACCATATCATTACGGAGTAAATTAGCATGGTATACTAGACCACACGTTTTACAAACCCCCATGTCCTCCAGCTACCACGACAACAACCCAGATGAGCTCGTGTAATTTACAGGATTAAATTAATCACCATCATTTTAGAAAACCTGCGTCTATTTCAATCTGCGTTTTTATTAAAAAATCTAATTTTGTAGAAATAAAAACCTTAATTTAGCCCATTTATCTTGTGTTTTTAATAAACTCTCTCGCATAATTTTAATAACGTCAAGCAATAGCAGCGTAATAGCAGAGTGAAAAATGGTGTAAATTTAAATACGTATCATTTTTTTCATCCAAAATGATATCTCACCAAGATACCCACAAGACACCTTTCCACGCTTCTCATGACAGGTCCAATTTCCTTCAACAAAATAAACAGCAGCGAAACTTATTAAAGTTGTTTTTATTAGAACAACCCGTCCAGCTATCATATGTCGCGTATTAAGGAACCGTATTAAAAATACACTTTTCCCCCTTTTCTCTCACGTCACAAGTGATTTATAGAGCAGAGTATCGCGAAAAAACTGAGAGAAAAATACAGCTTCTCAGCCAAATACAGAGAAAGTGTCTCTAGAGTGACGTTAAGTTTTTACGGAGAAGGTCAGGTAACGAATGTTCGTATAAATCATAAAACGTAATAAGGTTACGTTTCTCTGGGTTTCTTTTTTTGTCGTTGATAATGTCCAGCAGAAACCCTCTCGTTCTCGAGAGACTTGCCCATCTCCGTCGTAAACCATCCGAAAAAGACACACGGTCCAGTTAATTTACCGCGAGCGCAATTAGTCTTTAGGGAGAATACAAAAACTCAAACCACTCTACTCGCATCCTCAAGTTACGTGCGGAAGAAAATGCTCTCCGAGAAAATATCATTCCAACACGGAATGTTGAGAACCTTTTATGCTGCTGGAGAACTAATATCGATCCAGTATACTCATCATCCAAAATATTGATCTGCTACAAGAAACTTGCTACTTTGTTCTAATGAACATTCCGTAACTCAATATCAAAAAAATATCAATTCGTTAAAACAATAAGTTTTACTACCCCTTTTTTTGTCAATCGCAATTACATAATTAACGCGGATGGTACAACAAAATATGAAAAAAAATATCATCCTTTTATGTCGTTTCCCTGGAGCTACACGAACAAAGAAGAAACATTTTCCCCCTTTTACCCATCATATAACCCCATCGCAATCCACTTTGATAAACCCGACGTAATATTCTCCCTGTCGCGGAGTAGCGACACAACTCACAAGGAAAAGTACAAAACGACCCCATCAACTTTTATTGTTATAACCCGTAATTTCAATTCAGAGGAATTTTCATCTTTTTACCACAAGTAGCTGTGACGGTTACTATCGTTATGTAGGTAGTGTGCGTTGTATCTATTTTTACCACCGATGCTTATCTGCAAAACCCTTTGACAAGAGCGATAACGATAACAAGATTTTTCATAAATGTTTATTGGATTTAACCCTTTCTACCATTTTCATCATAATCAATTATTATACCATGGAAACTCGTATATACGTCATATTAATAAAAACGTAAGATGTGAAAACAAAGAAGCTGTTTTTGCGGTCACCCTTTTTTATGTAGTTTTTGGGCGATGTCTTGAAAAATATGGTCAAGTTACGAGAGTACCTGAAAAATAACACAACAGTTAACAATTATGGTGTCTCTTGAACCATGACATTTAGTAGGTTTGTTATCGATTCTTATCTGGGTTTGAAGACGTTTTAGAATCGTAATAGATGGGTGAGGAAATTGATAGTCCACTAGTACGTCTATTTTGTTCTCGGACTGTTAAGCATGACAAAAAAAATTTATTGCTACGTGCTTATGTGTAATAGAGTTAGAAGCAGTAGCAACATATTTTTTGAAAGCATTAGATTTTTTTACACGTTCATTTTAACCACAGGACCATAACGTTTAGAATTGCTTGAAGATGAGTACAATTACTCGTTTGTGCTCTTCACAATTTTTGCTGCTGAAAATAGAGAAAAAACGACAAAAGATGTTTGTTATGGCAACACAGTGATGATAATACTCACTCACAAAAGGTTACGATACTCAGTAGACCGTGTTGCGTGGGTGTGTGATTAAAAACAACTCATCATACTAATCATGAGAGGTCGTCGCGTGCCAAAAACACACGTAGCAGTATACACTAACCTTCGAGTACCAATTGATTGGGAGGATGTTACTATTGATTTCTCACACGGATTACTCGTAACCTTGGTGAACTTTTAATTGATGATTAATTTGTGACGAGTTTGGAAGGGTGGAGACATTCTTATTGAACTTGGTACTAAATTGAGTGGAAATGAATATGACTTGCCGCCTTTTTCATATCTGCTGCTCGCTCGACTGTTAAAACAATGCAATAAAAACGCGACGTTTACTCATCACACGACGATTCTTCTTCCTGTTTGATGACGATGTAACGCAACCCGTTGACGTGGAAACATAAAGACGAGTGCTTTTGGGAATTACAATAATGTTATCACATACCTCGGCTTATGCAAATAGTTCAGAGTCAAAAGCACAAAGGACCTTTGTGAAAAAAAGATCAAAAAAAGCGAAAAAACATTTTGCGCATTCCTGTAACCCTTTCATGTGTGCTTCATCTCGGGGATGTATGCAAATTGGGATAGCATTAATCTGTCAGGAGCAATTTTCGAAAGGGGGGGATATTTTCTTTTGATGTTTTTATAAAACGACGATGTATTTTTGGATATTATGTAAAGCTTGCAGAGAATGACAAGAGAAGGAACGCTTTTTCGGGTGTACATCTGTTTTCGCTACGTTTTTACAGAGTTGACGATGACACCCAGACATGCATGTTTAGTGTCTTGGGTTTGATTATTTTTTCAAGCGTATGCATGGGTGGCATTATGTGGGGATGTCTCGTGGAATTATCGTCAAAGATGGTTACGAGGACTGTGTGCATTTGACTAGTGCGTCTTGAACGGTTCAACAGAAGGAAATGGTATGACATGGTTATGATGCAGCTGTGTGGGAAATGATCATTGAATACAACCTATTGTGCATTTTCTTCAAATAATTTTCTTTGAAATTTTGAACATGTTAAAAAATTGTCTTTTGTGTAAAAAACCCATCCCCATCTCAATCAAAACCTGTTATGATAGCTATCGACATGAAAAGGAGGAGTATGAGTACGAGAAAGTGACACGGAGAAAAAGATCCCACTTACACGGTACTCAATACAAGGAGCTCGTTCTTTAGCGTTCTAAACGCCTGTCATGTTTTGTCGTTAATTTGATGGGACGTTTTTTTAACATTCCACTTGGTTCGTCTTTAGTTTTTTCAGCTCTTTTGTGGTGGTAAAATGTAGTCGTCATCATTTTGTGCTTGACTGAGTCGTGTACAATGGGATGGGTATGTGTGTGTGATTGCTTGAGTGTATCTTATGCAACTCGCACTTCTCCGGGTACAATACCCCGTTCTGGAGTTCTTTCCTGCACCGTCATGTTAAAATAAAGACATCTCATGACGATGCATTTTTTATCCCAAAAAATTGTCCTGAAACGTTGCTACTTGATCTTATGTACATGACACAAGACATTTTCTAACTCAAGTGGGGGTATCAATAAAAAAAACCACAGTATCATGGTAAAGAGCTATCTTGTCACTTGACACTGAAGATAGTCATCAGAGATGCGTTATATCGTGATTTTTGATCACACGGTAGTGTGAAGAGTACAATGGAGTGTATTTTTGGAGCAGATGACATCCGTGTGTTTGGGTTGAACAACAGGTGTGTTTTGTAGGGAAAGGGACTAGTGTAGTAGACGGGGAAATGAGAAGAAAAGATGTTGACTTTTTTTACTGAGGCGGCGGCGACACTCAAGGTAAAAAAGGGTTACTAGACAACAGGACAAGATAAAATGTGGAGATTTTTATGAACGTGTTAATAACGCGTGTAAAAAATATGGTTTTGTGATGGAGTTTTTAATGTTGTGGTCATTTTTTCGAATGGGGTTGTGTGTATGTTGTCATGGGTATATACTTGAATATGATATTTTAAAGATTAAAATATGTGAAAACTATATACCTTGCTATACATGCACACCCCCAAA
The DNA here is from genome assembly GCA_034693345.1 of Entomobrya multifasciata. NCBI lineage: Eukaryota > Metazoa > Arthropoda > Collembola > Entomobryomorpha > Entomobryidae > Entomobrya > Entomobrya multifasciata. The sequence goes on from JAQFXM010002631.1 coordinate 20,567, forward strand.
CCTCACTGTCAAGTGTCATGGGCTCTGTGTACACTACCATTTAATACGTTCCAGAAAAAAACCCGGCATCTTGCATCCAAAAAGAAAAAATATCTCACACAAGCATGCTACCAGCTACTGTATTCTCGGCATTTTCCCCTTTCAAGTTGTAAGATATTCTCCAGACGATATAAAAACACATAACCCTCTTTCACGCATCCATGAACATCCAGAGAGAAATCCATTAAGGGTTAAACAAAAAAAGTGTACGTTTTAAAAACTGCATTGCTACGACAACATGACTTTAAAGTGTAGAGCGCTAAATGTCATGTTTAACATTCGAGAAATTTTGAACTGCTAAGTGCAGTGGAATGTAAGGAGCCCAGACGAGTGGTTGGAGTCAGTGTCACTCGAGTTGTACGAATGCTCACGTTAGTTATGATTCCGATGAAAATTATTATACAAAAAAATCAATAGAACATAATCTTCCATCTCACACTACCACCACCACCCAACACTCTTCGTATCCCAAATGTCGCGTTGATTGATGGTGTCAAATCAACTGGCAAACAGTTTATGACACGGTCCACTTGCTCCACAACACCACGTTCGTAATCGAATAAGTATCAAGTTTTTGTTTCTCATGTTACAAAAGTCATATTTCGTGATGATTCAGAATACTCGTCGTTGTGGGCGTACATTTATAAGTCAAAATATGCGACATTCGTTATGAAAAGTTTTGGTAGAAAAATATGCGGAGTCACTTGCTAATGAAAATGTATTGTGGCCATCCGTCTTCATTATTTGGAGTGAGATGAGATGGTAGACAAAGCTTTACGTTGGATGAGATGCTCCAAGCTTACATAAATGCGATATGAGATGCTTGGCTTATATGATTTTCTCCCATCAGCAAAAAAAATCTTGGAAAGAAATGACGAATGGTCAAGTGAAGTGAAAAAGTTTGAAAAATGTCCAGCAGAATTGATTGAACACACAGCTGAGATATCCTCGCATGTCATTCGTACGAGATGAAAAATGCTGTGCTTTTTTTGTTTCTACACAAACAAATAATAGATCATTTACGGAACTTTTGATGTGGGGGAAATCTATTACGATAGTCATCAGAGAGTGAGGAGCTTAGCAGGAAATTGGAGTTTTTCGAGATGCGAACACCCTCGCATGCCCAATGTCAAGTTGTCAAAGATGCACGAGACAGCTTTAGAGAACACAGGAAGTTACCTCACTTGACCTCGTCAGATGGACAGGAATGTTTCGAGTTTCGTGACAACACGAATGAATTAGTCGGGGGGTTTTTTGTGACTGGACAATGTTGATGTGTGTTTTTCTTCTGCATTCCGTCTCATTACACATCACCACAGTGTGAGTATCGTGTTTCAACGAGAGTGGTGGGCGGATTACAAATAGTTTGGGAATAAAAGTTTGTAATGAAAATCACATTTGATGGGGGGGATCAAGTGGGTTGGTTTTTGGGATTGTATTGGAATTAATTGTTTTTTTGGGAAAGTTTTTTAATGCGATTGGGAGAGATGGAGGGAAAAAGTGTCGTGTTTGGCAGATGGGGGCGTTTGGTGATAAGGAGTTTTTTTTGCAGAGTTTGTGTGTCCAGGAGAAATGGAGGTAATTTGCGACGTTTTTTGTTGAGTGGTATGGGCGTGTGTGGGGTTTTAGAGGTTGAGTGCATCGTCACATAAAAATTGTGGTGGACACTGGGCCGGATGGGTTTTGGAGGAAGTGTGTTTTGAGTTTTTTTTGGAAGATGGCCAAGGGGGTGATAAGTGGTGGGGAGTGGAGAGAAGTGGTTTGAGATGCGAGATGGGTTAAATGGTGGGGATTGGTGGTAGTAACTTTTACGTTGGTAAATGGCTTGGCTCTAAAAGAAAATATTGAATTCTTGTTTGTATGTTGACGATGAAAATTGTCAATAATTTTTTTGCGACTTGGAGAAAATGAGAGATGATGGGGTTTGACGACGTTTATTTGTCAAGTGGTAAGGAATGGATTATATATCGTAGCAGATACTTCCTCAACGATTTGATTCATATGAAAGAAATTCAAAAAAATTGCAAATTGATATTTTTTCAGTATGGTGATTTTACATATACGTGTAACCGTCACAAAACTATACATTAGATACACTTTTACATATATACAGAAGATATTGAATTCATGTGTTTATGTGAAATCTGAAAATTGTCAAGAATTTTTAGTAGCTTGGCAATTCTTATTGCAAAATGATGGGATTTGACGACGGGGATTTGTCAAGTTGTGTGGAATCCATTATATGTTGAAGTAGATACAGGATACAGCCTCTTCAAAGCGTTTCATATGAAAGAAATTCAAAAAAATGTTTAGTTTGGGGATTTTACATATACGTGTAAAGAATAAACGTCACAAAACTATACAATACATATAGTTTTAATTCGATGCTGCAAAATATTTCAAGAAGCTTTATTTCTTTTAAATACACAATAGTTTAAAAATAGAAACAACATATTTGGAGTTTCATAACAAAAATTACGAAATTTTTGATCGAATCAACGACTTTTATTAATTTATTTAGACATTGGAATTTAATTTGCACTCACATATACCGGTGGATGGGATAATAAGTACAATCTGATCGTTGTGAAACTATCAAACTAGCTCGGGTATCTAAGTTGATGACACCTTTGTAAGTTGGGAAAGTTTATGTTTATGTGTATTTTACATATGTGTAAATGACACAATAATCGATTTTTAAGATGGTATGATTTAATGATATCTTTTAGTTATTGAATTGATGCCGAGTTAAAACTGCACTAATGTTAGGATACACTTGTTTTAAGCTATGTTCAAAAATGCAGACAAGACTATACAGTAGGATTTCAAGACTCAAGTCACAATTGCATATACATGCAAATACCCATGTATTTTGTGCATTCGATCCTAAAAATAAATAGAAAAAGACAACAATTTCCCAAATATCACCCAAATGTAGATCGAAAACATAAAAACCCCGAACAAAATAATCATGATCAACAATAATACGATATAATAACAAAAAACTCCATACGATTTATTTATGATCTGGTAAGATACGGTTAAAGAAAGTATGATACTATATAGGAAAATACAGAACGAACGTTTTATGTTGATATACAGTAGTAATAGTATAGAAATACGCTTTTAAACGAGATACACTGCGAATTGCAGTTTTTGCATTTGTGTAGTATTCGTAGCTTCGTTGCAT
>JAQFXM010002632.1:0-23795 GCA_034693345.1 Entomobrya multifasciata
ATATTTTCACGGGGAGATATTCACCCAGGGAGATAATAAACCTCGGGGAGATTTTGTGCCCGGGAGATAAAGGCCTCATACCTCATATACACGTGCTTATATCACTAACTATAAGTACATGTGAAAAATATTCAATGCAAAGCATAAAAGCAGTTCAACGAAGAAAAACTTCTTCATTACAACTCAAGAGTATGAAAACAAGCTTGAATATCTCTTCAGTCATTGTTCAATTGTGTTCCTGAAAGCACGAAGTATACTTGAGATTTAAACCGAGTGGATGCCGAAAAATATTACAGAGGACAATTCCTTTGAGCACGTGAGAATTCATTTAAGCATATTTTTCGGAAACGAGACCAAGACAAGGCTTTTGTACTTTCCATACCTTCCAAAAGTATTAACATTTATTCAGTTCGTATCAAAATATCTACTTTATTTCAAATTGACAGTTTTGTGTTAGAGTTTCAATAAATGTTTAAAAAATTAAATCCGGCCAAACAAGTTTGTTTAGACTAACTTATTTGGAATAATACTCGTTTGTGGCATAACCCACTGATAGTTTCAGAAAATACGTACGTAAGTAATGATCTCATCAAGTAGAACAATTATCCTACGTCATTGAGATGCCTCTAAATACATTTAAGCGTGGTGATTGCGCGATAGTATTTCGTTCCAATCTAACTTTAGTTGCATTTGCGAAAGTTCAACTTGGAAATCACGAGTGTTCATTTTGTAAAAGTTATTTTACATCTAAGCAGGATCTTTTTACTCACTACCGAAGACATATTAACGAAAAACCATACTTCTGCAAGTTGTGTCACAAATCCTTTGCATACAAGGGTCATTTGAAGGTTCATACACGAATACACACACACGAGAAACCTTTCAAATGTTCTGCATGTCAAAAGTCGTTCTCGACTGGATCTAATCTAAAAAAACACCAACTGGTGCACAGTGGGACCAAAGAATTTCAATGTGAGAGTTGCCAAAGAAGTTTTGCCTACAAATCCACGTTCAAAACACATTTGAATACACATCAACAAGAAACACCATTCAAATGCAGTTTGTGCAACAAGTTCTTGGGATCATCTAATGCTTTGAGAAATCACATTCGAACACATACTGGAGAGAAGCCATATCGCTGTCAGTTTTGTCCTAAAACATTTTCTCTGAAGTCTCACCTGCGGGAACATGAGGATATCCACAATGACGCCCGACGGCATAAATGTGCAATTTGCAATAGGACATTTTCAAGAAAACGTGATTTGAATAAACACATGGTAGTTCACACTAATTTGAAAGCATTCACGTGTGAAATGTGCTCGAAATCATTTGCTCAAAAAAGAAGCTTGAAAAGGCACATCAAAATGGTTCATCAACAAATCAAGGAGCACAAATGTAATTTGTGTGGAAAAGTATTTTCTTCCAAGTGGACTTTGGAAGGCCATGTGAGAGTCCATACCGGAGAAAAGCCATACAAGTGTACTAAATGCCCGGCTGCTTTTAAATATTTAACGCAATTGATTCGACATTCAAAATATCATGACATTTGTATTGCGTAAATAAAGTTTAATCACTGAATTCATGTTGATAATCGTGAATATTAAAATTGAGTAGAGTGTAAAACTGTACATTAAATTCGAATTGCAGATACTCGGCGGACCTCACTCTTGTCCCCACCTTCAAATCAGGTGCGTGACTTTCCTCTGGCTATATGTAATGGTTGATGTCAGGCCTGCCGAGTATCAACAATTTAAACTATGTAGCATGAAGGTATAAACCATTTTTATGTAAATATATGCATGCCTACAATTTAAATAGGCAAAAGGTAGAATTTTTTTTGAGCTTTGAGATTTTTCTGAATCTATATGCCAGAGCGTATATTCTATTGAAAAAAGTATGTAAGGTAAAGAAGTAGAAGACTTAATTTACCAATGTACACATTCAACAATTTTGACTTCATTAATTTTCTTGATTATTTTATGTTTGAGTAAAGAAACAAATAATTTGTGTTTTTCAAAAAGAAATAAAACAAAATTTAAAATGAAATACAAGTAAGCCATTAGATTTGATTCACCTTACTTCTGTACACACTTTGTATTATAAAAATGAATAATTCATCTCTCATCATTCTACTAGCTTGTCATTTCATAGGGAGCATTTTCTACGCAATCTCTTTGGCCCGTTTTACCCCAAACTTTTTTAATTTTACGCGCGCATTTTCAAAATTTCAGTGTTTTCTCTCATTTATTTTTATTCTGCTTTATTTTTTAAAAATAAATATTCCAACCAGCTGCTTGACAAGATCTGTACAAATTATTTTGTCGAAGTAATTGGCGGTCTGTTAAAGTTTAATTTAAATTTTGAACACATTTTTAATTCTATAGTTTAATTTCAAAATTTGTCTAGTTGGCCAAATGAAAGGACTGAAGACCGGAGCCGACCCCCTTCCTCCTCCAATCTTGTCCTAGGAACATGATCATCCATCAAAAAAGATATTAAAATATTTAATTATGTATGCAATTAAGTACGTTTTAACATAAAATTAAACATAATTGACTAATTGTTTTTAGACTTTTTGTTTGTTCAGCTGTCAAATAATTAATTTATCGTTGCTTCCGCCGCTACTCCTATAGTTGAGGAAGATCAAAATCCGGACATTTGCTTTTTTAAATTGCTAACTAGGATGATTTTGTGTAGGGATACAATTAACTGACTAATCTGTATATTAAGTAATCAGTAGTTTAGTTTCCATTTTGTAAATAGCAATTTTAAGATTTTTTGGGAAAAGGAAATGGATATTAGACAAATAATTGGGAAAAAGGACGGTGATGACGACGAGACTGGGATCACCAAACCTAAATGTGACCAAATTCAATTAAGTAATTCAGTAAGACATACTTAACTAGTATTTGTGGCTAATACGTAGTATAAATTGACGTTAAACTTTTTATTCAATTATTTTTGAGGTCAGAATAGCTAATCACCGTCATCCCGCCTAAGCCCCTGCCGCCTCCTCAAGCCGAATTCAAGTGATGTGCTGTCAGTTTTTAATTATCAAGTTGACTTGTTAGTTAGCGGACTAAAACTAGAGCAAAAATATTTAACTAGTTAGTGTGGTGTGGATCTTGTGATTTTAATTTAACGTTACAATTTATTAATTGGCCTAATAATATTTTTTGATCAAATTCAAATCCCCCAGTGATTTATTTTAAAGAAATATAATTTGTGAGCATCCTCGGCAATTAGTAAAATAATTAGTTTAACTTTTAACGGATTTACCTTTACTATTTAATTTATTTTTCATGTGCACCCCCTTCAACAAAACCACTTGCACAACCAATTAAACTAATTTTCACTGTTTCCGAATTGAACTCGCAAATAATATACCTTGAATCAAGAACACTATTTTATTCAACATGCTAGCTAATTTGTAACTAAAATTCATAATCGAGTACTTAAAATAATTTACTAACTTACTTTTGCTTGTAGAGTGAGGTTTGGGCGATGCGGAAGAGGTGGAGAAAACTGTGATGACCTTGCGGAGGAGGATGACTCATGAAAGGAGGAACCAGCTCATCCAATTTTTTCCTTTTATTTGTGGCATCTCGTTTTTTCAAAAATAACTATAAAATTGTTTAATTTTTGATAAGACTGATTATTTTAAACCGTTATTAAAAACTGTTATGTACACTAGTCAAGTGCACTATTTTATAATCATCGTCGGCAGTTATACGGACTTTCAACACTAATGGCCCTGGGGAGAGTTGAGACTTGGATCGATGACCATCGCATTTGGTTTCACCACCCACTCATTGTCTGGAAGATAATGATCACACGAGAGGGGACGTTGTGGTCAGTGAAACTGTCGAGGCATGTGGATAACCATGAGGCGATTTATAGTCACAATTATCTTCAAAATAATACGTAACGGATGAAGTATCGGTTGCTGATGTGATGATTTAGAAATAAGTACTTGGAACCATATCATTTTTCCTTCTCAATAATTAAATAACTTGTTTATTTTTTCTAGACTGATCATCTGATGTTGACAACTTGCCAAAAAAATTCGGGGATGAACATCACCGAAAAAATGAAAATATTAAAAGATGCTTAGTTAGTTAAATATATTTTTAATTGTTCATTTAAAACAAGAATTAATTATTCTGTATCAAACTATTATAAACTTCTCTGTTTGTTTTTTCTTTAAAGGTTGAGGACCAAGATGAGTGGTGTTGGAATGCGACCATTATTTCTGCGAAGGTAAAAAAATTAATTGCCAATTTAAAATCTCTATTTTTTGAATATTTAACTAATTGTTTATTTTTTAATTGATTAAACGGACATCCTCTTCCTAATCATCATTCTACTTTGTTCCATCGCCACCATTATCCTTATCCAAGCTGACTCATTAATCTACGAGTTAATTAGCCTGCTAATTGTATACTTGGCTATGAATCTTCTCGAAATTTACAATACTTGCAAATTATTAACTTTTTAATTATCACAAATATTTAATCATCTTTTATTTAATTATACAGTCAATTAAAATCAGTAAAAAAATATTCCATTTTACAAAATATCCACAATAATTACCACCCACGCAAAATTAAAATAACATTACAAAATTTAAAAAACCGAAATCAATTAAAATATCAGCAATTAAATTAATCTCAATTAACTAATTACTCCGCAATTCGTCACCTCACATCTCCTCAAATGGCTTGACTTCCATCTAAAAACCCATACCCAAAAATTCAAATTCTAAAATATTTCCGCCAAAATTTCAAATTTCAAATTATCAACCAATCAGAAAGCTTCTCCCTCTCTTCTTACCTGTTTACACCCATTCCCTCACCGAAACCACACAAATCTCTGACCAATCGCTTCGGTCGTTTTGGAGGTCGGGCAACTCACGGTGACGCCGACCTCCAAATTTTTTTCGACGTCTACTTCCGGTGGCGGTTCCCAGACCACCAGGGGCACCTTGTTGGTATGGGGATCCACCTGCAATTAAAAATACAAATAAGCATAGTAATTTATCTTAAATTTTAATTAAATATTTTAAATTAATAATTAAACTAATTAATTAATTACCAAAGTTTGGTGACCATCCATAATTTGAAAATTGATATCCGCCCACACCTCCACCGCCCCCGCATCCACCACCATCAACATACCAAGAAGGATAACTATTCCCCCCCGCTACCAACCAATTATAAAAATAGTTCCAATCTTGAACCTGAGGTGGCGCTGGTGCCACTGGTCCAATCCCTACAAATTGATGATAACCTTCACGACCTTGAAGACCCCAACCTCCGTCCAAATAATTAACTTGATTAGAAAATCCTCCTCCATTAAATATAATTTGTGGATTAACAGCTGATTCTCTTCCAAAAGCTGCAAAGGCTCCTCCAATGTCGCCTCCCATTTTGGAGACCTCCACTGCTGTGGTGTCGCCGTCACCAATCACCTGTTTTCTGGACCATCTCCTCTGCCTTCTCCACTCATCTTACTAATTTTCCCAAAAAAAAAACAATTTAACTTTTTACTTTAAAAAATTAATGTGGTTAGTTAATTTACGTAATAATTAAACATAATTAAGAAATTAACTACATTGTTAATTATTTTAATCCAGCGAAGTAATCAAACAAGTTTTTTAGCCATGTACGCTTCACTCTTCTTTTCTTCCTGTTTGCTGCTCTGCTTTGAGAAAAAATGTAAGCACGGCAGTTTCTGGATTCTGAAACAGGTTCAACGGAGTCAAGTCTGTGCAGAGAAAAAAAAATTGATGCAATTTTTTTGGCGCCAATTTTAATTTTGGAACATGGATTTTGCGATTGACCTAGAAATTGGGTATCTAGGACATCAGGGTCAAGGAAAGGTTTACGCTATGGATTTTCAGCCCCCTATGAGGTCAAATCACAAGGTCAAAGGTCAAAAGTCAAGAATTTTTTTTACTTGCACATATTGTACATTTGAATAGTGTATTCAAAGAAAGCTTTTATTGAGTAGGTAAAGGGTAATGGGTCATTTTAGGTCAGGTCAGAGAGACCGCATGGGGTCAAAAATTGGGGTCAAAGGTCAAACGTGTGATTTGTGCTCAAAATCGTTTACCAAACAAGGGAATTTAAAAAAGCACATCAATTGTATTCATCGATAAATGAAGGAACGTGTGGAAGACATTTTTCTGCAAAGCACAGTTTGATACGCCATGTGCGAGTCCATACCGGAGAATAGCCATACAAGTGTACTTAATGTCTCGCTACTTTTAATGATTTTACCTGGTTGAGTCGACATTTAAAAGTTCATCCTTAATTAAAAATTGTGTTGACCTATTGTTAAAATGGAGTTTGTTGGAGTGAATAAACTTATGAGCAGATGTATTAAAGTTTTCCTAAAGATTCTTCTTATTGAATATTGATATTTTAATTGATATTGAAGTCTGGTTATTAGCCTGTGGGCTGTTCATTACTTAATTTTATTCTTAAGGCAATTTACAAGCTCAATAAATTAAAAGATATGCATGCATTATATGTTAATATGTTACCTTCGAACACTGTCATTTCTTATTAATTTTTCGCATGTATTTACACGATTGAAGAAAACAATCGTTTTACTGTTTAATATATATACCACTGGCAATTCAAAACAATATAGTAAAAAACATTTTTGCACATCTTCATCTGCTCGTCATTCCCAATTCTCACGCCGTAACTTTTTCTGCTGAAGTAAAATATCATTTTCATGATTCCTACATATTAAGTTGGAACATCTCTCAAGAAATTTGTCAATTCTTATCTGACAATAACCTATACATTTCAGTATCGCATACTTTAAATAGTAAAAAATAAAGGTAATTTAAATTTAACTGAAACAAGTAATTTTAAATTGGTGGTGGTTGTTATGCAGTCATAATATTAATTAAATTAATAGTCATAATTAAAGTTTATCGGCCTTGTCAACACTTCAAGATGACCAGTGTTCCAAGTCCATTTAAGTTAAAAACAGCTCTACTGTAAAAATAATAATTTAATTTTTTAAACAAAATAAAGTAACTCCCAAAAGTTAATTTATTGATGAATTTATTAATTTGATTTTGCTTTGTCTCATGAATTCTTAAGAGTTAGCTCATTTAATAGCCCATTTACTTCTTCTGTCTTCATCCCAAAAAGTTTTTTTTAGTACTCGCATTTTGAACGCCGCCACCTAGTAAATAAGGATGAACCGAAAGTCCAGAAATCAGGTGTTTTTATAAAATTATGGACCAACTTGGTTTGCTACTAAGACCAATTAGATAACTAGTGTAGATTTTGTCGAAGAAGGCATCTATCAGTCACCCTTCATTGCACCAACTCAGCCAAGTTTCTAATGAATCGTCGAATTCTGCAGCAACAAATGAGAAGTGAGCCGGAAATTACATGTCATCACTGCATGGAGTTGACCACATCCCCTGGACCCTCCGCTCCCACTTCAGCAATATTAGCAAGTCCAATTTTCAATAATAACCTTCGTAGTTCACAACAATGAAAGTAGTATTACTTGGAGTAAACTGTGATTATCGCTCTGCGGTTGTAGTGTTAATCGTAATTAGCAGCGAAAAAATTACCTGGCTCATAAACAGATGCCTTAAATTTCGCTTGGAAAATAATAAGCCAGTTTGAAACTCCCACCTTTTATTTTTTCTTCTTGTGGTGCTCTTGTCTGTCTGTCTTTTTCGCGCAGCTGCTTCTAACACAATTAAATAAAAAACTGCGCCAAGTTTCTTTTTTTCAATTGACGCAAACAATATATTTGCTTGCATTTTTTCCGGTGAAGTCCACCATCACAAAAAATTCTTCCTCCTCCTCTATTTTCTCTTAAGTTTCCAGTAATGGTAGCCCAACCAACTTTGCTAGCAAATGATGTATGAAATTTAATTAGTGAAATTTGTGCAGTTAGTTATTTTTTCAACTTTCAACAAGTAGTTGCTTTAACCAACATATTTAGCTACAGTAAAATAATCTAGTGTAAGATTATTTTATTTCGTAACTTCAAATGGATTTTAAAAGATATTTTATTGATAAAGCAGTTATAAGTTTGTAAATAGAAAGCAACACAGAATTTATTAGGTTGAGAGAACATTATTTATTTCTGAAAGAAATAACTTGCTAGCAAACAATTTCCGGGCAAATCCACTTGTTTAATTAGATTATAGTTTGAGATTCATACGTGTTTATTTTGATACAACATCATTTAGAAAATTTGAAAAATAAGGTGTACAAGCAAAGCTGTATTTGCTGCGGCCCATTGCATTATTAAATAAACTTTTTACAAAAACACACTTAATTATTTATAAAAATAGTTAAATCACAAACCCTTGTTGTGATTGTGAATTTATTTAACATACGTTAACAAAATTGTAGTAGATAAAATACACCCAGACTGGTAAAAAGTTGCATATTCATACATTTTGCAAACTCTTTGAATACATTATTTTGCAAGAACTCCTCAAAAAGCTCTAATCTCCCTACCTCTGCATATTAAAAAATTCTACGTAATATAATTTACTGCATTTTTATAGGAACCCAAATTTACAGTTTGCCTGACGATCAATCACGGATAAATTCTCTGCTGCAGCAGCATACTTTTATTAATTTGAGCTCCAAACTTTAGCATTATCCAAATGAAGGCCAACATACTCAAATGAGCTATGAGATTACTTCTCATAGAAATTTTTTTCCGCACATTTCGCATTCACAGTCCTTGATTTTATCATGAACAGTTTTAATATACAGATTCAAGTTACTTTTTTCCGAGAACGATTTCTCACATTGCTCACATGAATATGGTTTCAAACCACTATGAACTTTCATATGCCTTTTTAGATGGCTATTTTTAAGGAACTTCTTTTTGCATTCTTGACAGTCAAACCGTCTTGTGTTCGTACCAGTGTGTAAGCGTTCATGTGATTTGAGATGATTCTTCCCTGCAAATCTTTTGTGACAAAACTTACAACAATGCGGCTTTTCTCCAGTATGCGCATGGATGTGTCCTCTGAGAGCTACATACGATCCTAGATATTTGTCGCATAGATTACACCTGAATGGCGTTTCAGTTTTATGAGTGTTGACATGTAGTTTTAACACTGATTTATGTGCAAACCCTTTTCCACAATGGCTGCATTTAAAATCTTTAATTCCACTGTGCACTAGTTGATTTACATCTAAGTGGTCTTTTCGTACAAACGACTTGTTACAAACTAAACACTTGAAAGGCTTTTGCCCACTATGCAATTTTTTGCGTTGATTTAAAGTGAATGCGCGGGTAAACTCCTTGTCACACAAGTCACAAAAATGAGGTTTTTCTTCAATATGATTCTGGTAGTGACGATCAACAAAGCGCTTGGTTTCAAAATGTTTGTTGCAAAATAAACACTCAGAAGCCATTTGGATTTGGTTAAGCAAAAAAACGTTTTTCAATTCGAAACGCGTTAAAATGTTCAAATTCAATTAGTTTAACACAAATAATAATTCGATTGATTTTGCACGAAATAAGTACACTTTAGTGCACACGTTGATGTTAGATTACATTAGCCAAGTAGACAAACACTTGATAATATGATCGACTACAAAGCTTAAGTTGTTTAAACAATATCCAGACGTTGGTTGCAATAAGTTGATTTTGTTCGTTTGAAGATAAGAATCAAGAATGAAATGTTGGGCGAGACAGAATATTGGCGAACTGTAGACAAATAAGGTTTACTCAGTTAACTCCTCGAGCTATAAGCCATATTCGAAAATACGTGCTGAATTTGGTTCATGTACATGCTCGTCCGTAAAAGGTAGACGGATCTTTATTTACCTTAGTAAATATTTTTGACCGCTATTTAAATGCGTATGCCTGTAGCTTTAGGCTACCATCCCTTTTGTGAGAAATGGAGGGAATGTTTCTTTTGTTGCGTGTTTTGTGTAAGTGCTTGCAGCACTTCTCTTTTTGACGGTTTGCCTGTTTTTTCTTGCACGCAAGCAAGCAACAGAGTTTGAGCTGCGTCTCACCAAGTCTCTGTCACTTGCTTCTTGCACATTGCCTCGTGAGAATGTGAAGTAATTTTGTGTGTGTGCTTTATGGAAAATAAATTGATTTGAAAGTTAAAGTTTTTAATTGTTGTGTAGCTTCCGGTTTATTTTCCTGATAAACAGAGTTATCTTGTGATTCGAGAGAATCTTCCGATTTTAAATAGTTTTGGATTAGTTGTTTTTTGTACATAAAAAGCATAATTCTAATCTCCTCTTGTCGTCTTCTTTACAGCAGATAGGAAGACTTGGGAGGAGACACCTTTGTTGAAACTAAGCTTTCATATAGCATGAATTGGTACACACATATGCATGGTTACAAATAACATGCAATGCACATGCACAGGTAATTACAATTCAGTTTTATACTTGTCCAAAAACACTTGAGCCAATATGTGTCATTCACTTATGCATGTTAAAAACTAATTACTGCGTATTTGATTAAGCTAGAGACACTAAAAGTTGTCAAAGAAAATATTTAGCCTCTCTGTGTGTCGTTAGGATAAATAGGCATTGCATTTTACACAAACCAATTCACTTCATGGGATCAATGCTTAACAATTTGTTCTATTGTAAATTCCGTTGAATATTTAGAGTGTTTACGCATTATCAACATTTCCAAGAAAACGTATCGCACTATACATAAATCAAATATATATCGCAGCCGAGTTTTGGCACTTCAAAAAGCAGTTTCCGATGTGTTAAATACTCATAAAAATTTACCGTAATTCATGTTTTTAAGGCAAACAATGCTTAAACTTAATGCTTTGAGAAAATACGCTTTCTGATTTTGGCCGAAATTCACATTATTTTTATGGACACTACTAAAAGATGTTTCACAGTACAACCTGACATTAAGGGTTATTGTTGCACGGTTGAACTTGTAAACAGTTCGATTTACTTGTTTGACAATGCTTGTGGTTGCACTGGTCGTCATACATTCTTTCAATAAAATTCAACGGACCGCATGCACTTGCGTGCATATTGCAAGAGGAACCATCACCAAAAAAGTATAGGCTTTCATTGACAATACTTTAAGCCTGCAGTTTGCCTGACTTTTAGAGCTAATTATTTTGGATATATTTAGAATTTACACTAGAAATTATACATTGAAGCTTACCCGGGTTTTAGTATACACTTTGAATTTTCAAATGAACACCGGCTGGAGGATTATGTATCGCTCTTGGAAGGTTAACCATGTTAATATATTATGTGTACATAGGAGCATACATCGAGTCGACCTACGTGTGTTCACTCTTGGAATCAAGCACAGTACTAACACCAGTATAGCAGTCAACGGCTTGTATTGCTCTGGGCTTCCGAGAATATATAAGTGATTTAAAAGCACTAGCAATCCATGACAACGCTCATATTTTATTTCAGTACAATTTAGATACTAAATATGAAAATACAAGTCATTGAGAGATTTCAAGCTGATAATACCTAAAAAGGTTAAATTATCACAGTATTCCTAGTTTTGCATTCCGTCAATGGGCAAATGTGTGGCTGGTTTGTCACAAAGTCTAGAAAGTTTCTAGTAGCAACTACTAAACCATTTTTTTTTGATTTTCAGGTAACTCCAATATAAGTGTAAGACTACAAAAATTAAGTTCAACATTAGATTAAATACGAACTAATGTCTGCGTACGTGACTTAAAACATGGCCACATACCTCGTTCTAACCTCGTGTTGTAGAATTACTGAATAAATAATTTGTTTTGTGTGTTGATGCGGCAATTGCTCGGAAGAAAATGCTCTCGAAGCCCATGCTCATGTGGCACCAGAGGGTCTGTCGCCCAATTCGCAACCGGAAGTTGTTGGGAAACAAACATAACGTTTTGGTTGTCTATGGACTAGCTAAGGAGACTCGTCTTCAAACCATGTGACAGACTTTGAAGACCCTTGGTCCGAATTGTGGGGTGGCATACATCCAGATGAGGAGGGACAAGGCTTTTGCCTATTTTTCCGAAACGGGCTAAAATGGGGGTGGCTAAAGTCGCGTTTGATGGGTCAAAGATTCAAGGATGTCGAGTAAGGGTGGGATGGTGTGATCCGGACATAGTGCCAAAGAAAAGGGCTTCAAAGAAACCAAGAGCTAAGATTCCAGGACCAGGCTTTGTTTGGATCCCGCTCATTTGTGGAATGGGATATTAGCAGTAGATTTGGTGTCCTCCGTAATGCTTGCTATCAGATCTCAGCCGGTGACTTGAGAGATGCCTGCAACAAAGCGATTATTGGGATGAAGGTAGCACGAGATATGGCGCAGACTACAAAGGGATCCAGGCATACAAAATTTCCAGAAATAATTTTGACGCAACCCCCACAACCGAATTCGAGAACAAGAAGGGAAAAATACCTATGCAGACTACTAACGGGAAAAGTACCAACTTCAGGTCAAGGATATGTAACAGCCGAGGTTGCTGAGTGAACCCAAGGTGAGGGACATTCGAAGAGGGCAAACGGGGCATATTTGGTTGCGGAACTTTGCTACTCTTGTCGGCCTGGGTGTCGAAACCAATCCAGTAGAATTGGACGGAAGGTACTTGAACTCGGAGGAAATTGTCATGGGGAACCACGAATGAAGACTGATGGTAAAACAGACTGGACGAATGCGTTCAGGTGAAGTAAATGTTTCAAATTATGAATCGTATGGTATATTTTTCTTGTTCTTCCTACGCGAAGGTAAATGTAAATACAATTATAAGGATCTTATTTTCATATTCAAAAATCAAATTTTATAGATTCATAAAAGTATACTGAACTTTGTGCATGAATTCATTGAAGTACTGTTAAATTGAATTTTAAATTGAAGAAAAATGCGTATTTTGAAAATATAAAACTAGCTTTAATATATCCTTATTTACACGTCAGGCTTTTTATGAGCTTTTATAAGAAAAGATTTTTTTTTTAAATGTGGAGAAATACTATTTTTACATTAACAACAAAGTTAGTCGTGACATTTTTTGAGTATGTACACATACGTGTGTACGTGACTTCCAAAATGGAAACATAATTAGCACTTCCCATCTGCTGCAGCCTAATTGAATTAATAATCTACATTACATTGTACATCAACAGTCTATTTGTCAAAGTATTTTGTACACTATTAAGTCATATTTCTTGCTTACCAAATATTCTATTCATACGAGAAAAATTAGAATTATATAAGGATTAGTGGATTTACTACATGATAAGGTGCTACCTTAAGTAATATTTTATGCGGCTCAACTTTTTTACGTGCGCATATGTATCATCCAAATATAAAATTGTTGTGAAAGAAAGGTAAAGTAATGAAAAGAATTAATACGCCTGCTGTTTGTACAAAATTACTTGACGGACATACGCCTTATTGCTACCTCTCAAATGGGTATGCACAAGGTAAAATTCACATTAAGGACCGGAAATCCAAAGAAACGTGCGTGACTGCATTTAAACATTTTATTAACTCACTCATGCTCATGCACACTACTTAAACAAAGCTATATTTTAAATATATTTACTCAAAAGTATTCGTTCAAAAACGCATAGAAAAATCGTCAACTAAGAGTTGTTGTTCTTTCTGCTTTTATGGAACGTATTTTACTTCATTTTCTAATTGTAAGAGGAGAATAGGTTTATTTTAACTTGATTTATCGAGCTTAGAATCAGATTTTTTTAATGAAACCAGTTTGAAACCGATACGTTTTGTCTCATTTATTAATCGATATGCGATAACTTAACTATTCAAGTTAACTCAACTTATAATTTTTCCAAATAGCTAAGCTATTTACAAGTGTTTTAAATCCAAACGTACAATAATATTCGTTTGTCACGAAGATGGCTCCTCGGAGTTTTAAGTGTGACGATTGTGAAAAAGTATTTAGTTGGAAGAAATGTTTGGCTGCACATACAAAAATTCATCTCGGAACACACATGTGCTTATTTTGCAGTAAATCATTTAGTTGTGAGTTTGTTCTTTTTACTCACTACCGAGCACATGTTAATGAGAAACCTCACGCGTGCAAATTGTGCGACAAATCCTTTACAAGAAATGGCGAATTAAATACTCACACACGAATGCACACCCAAAAAAAATCTTTCAAGTGTGCGATGTGTCAAAAGTCATTCTCTAGTGGACAAAGTCTCAGAAATCATCAGTTGCTGCATAGTGGAATTAAAGAATTTACATGTGAGCAGTGCCAAAAACGTTTTGCAAAGAAATTACATTTAAAACAGCATTTGAATACACATCAAACAGAAACACCGCACAAATGCAGTTTATGTGGCAAGTTCCTGGGGTGTTACGAGGCTCTCAAAAGACACATTCAATTACATACTGGAGAGAAGCCATATCGCTGTCAATTGTGTTCCAAAACATTTTCGCGGAAGTCTTGTCTCCAGTTACATGAGGATGTCCACAATGGCATCAGACGGCATGAATGTCCAACTTGCGGCGGAAAGTTTTCGAGCAAATGTAATTTAAATAAGCACTTGGTAGTTCATACTAAGGTGAAAGCTTTCACGTGTGAATTGTGCTCGAAATCGTTTACTGAACGCGGTACTTTAACAAAGCACATCAAGATGGTTCATCAACAAATCAAGGAACACAAATGCAATTTGTGTGGCAAACATTTTTCTGCAAAAAGTGATTTGACATGTCATATGAGAGTCCATACCGGAGAGAAGCCGTACAAGTGTATGCAATGTCCTGCCACTTTTGCTGTTTCAAGCAATTTAATGAAACATTTAAGAATTCACAAATAATTCAATAAGTGATGTGATTTGACAATAAATTTTACTAATCGACATCAAGATTGCAGTGTGTGACAAATTAATCGTATTAGCTGTATCCGCAACTGGGATCCCAATCCGGGATCTGCATGTTAAAGTTAGCTAGTATTACTTAAAAAACAGTTAACAAAATAGTGTGCAAATTATTTGACAAGTGGTTAGGTATTCTAATAATTCGTGAGTAGTTGAATTAATTATTTTTTGATAATGAAAGATAGGCGTACAGATACAAAAGCAGGAGAATTTTAACAGGGAGTCTTGGAGGAAACTGGGATCAACACGACAAAAAAGCAAATCCAGCAATCACAATTCACTAATGACGAAAGTAAATATTAATTTGTTAATGTAATTTTAATTAACGGAATTTTTTAAAACTATTTGAATGGCTGTTTAACCTTCTCCTTCTGGTTCCGTCGTCTATAGGACCATATTGAATGCAATAATTCGTTTCTTATAATTTGTCCCAAACTGCTTTGAAATTGCGCTGAACTTTAACTTTTCTTTGCCTTTCACGATCTCAGCTGCCTTTTCAGCCAAAACATAATCACTACAAATTTGTATGCTTAGTTAACTTACCATTTTCTTAACTACGTTTGTAATTGTCAATTAGTTTTGTAAACATTTTTACTGATTCTATTTAGTTTTTAAAATGTAACTTAAATTGTTATCATTGTCACTTTTCTGTTTTATAGCAGCCGCCTATATCGCGGTCGAAAGCAAAAGCCAAGAAATTACATGTTTATATTTTAAATTGTTAATTAAAAAGGTTAGTTAGTGAAGCAAAAACAAAAATTAAGTAGGGTGACGGTGGTCTTGGGAATAACGTGTACGGTCTTAGGGGAGATCATCGAGAAAAAAGTAGTCGAATGACTTTTTAGTCTAAAAAAAAGTAGTCGAATAACATTTTAGTCAAACGGTAATTTTGGTCGATTGTCATGATGGTCGAATGTCATTTTCGACTAATTACATTTTTCTACGTCTTCCAAAATTACTCTACCTGAAAAAAATAATGCAGTCATCTTTCATCGAATTAGTTATGAAAAACACATTTAATTTATAAATATGGAAAATGGAATGGTTCTTGTTTCTTTGCAAACGATTGTATCTAAAAAGCCTTGTTTCGTGCAGCGTGACAAATATTAGTCCCTTTACAATTCATATTCAACTTGCCATGAACTATCATTCACTCTTATGGCGACAATTGGTGCTGATCTCAGATCAAACCTACTCTGGAGGAGGTTTGGAAAAATCCGTAGTTTAATTTCTGCTTGGAGATCATTTCATCAATTTGTCGTATTAAGTATATGAAAGCAAGATCTGATCCGAGGTCAAAATGATCCGTGAATGTGGAAACGGACCATGAAATCAAAATTTTCTTACATTACGTATGCCATTAAATCCAACATATAACCTTATCTCGCGATAACTCAGCTTTTTTCCATAAAGTATGCGAGCCTAAGGAAACATAAATCATAAAGTTACTTCATAAAGTTCGGAATGATATCGGTTGTTAAAAAAAACATTCATTTGGATGACTGCATGGAAAAAATCGTAATTGAGAAAACGTATCAGGCGCTCACGAAAAACCACATCACATAGATACTATCTGGGTAATCACACATACCAGTTGCAATTGCTTTCAAATAGTCAACTATGTTCATCTTCGAATTATAGCGTGAGTAACATTAGATATAAATACAGATCAGAGTAATTAAATCTACTTAATTATTTGTTCTATGCTAATTTTTTTAGAATATGAAATGAATATTAATTTGACTTAATAGGATAGAACAAAATATTAGAATTTTTTCGACCAAAATGTACGTTTTTATTCGATCACTTTTTTAGACCAAAATGACTTTCGACTAAATACGTCTTCGACCACTTTTTTTAGACGAAGTCCCCGTGCACCGCTCAAATTAATTGTTCTGTGTAACATTTTTTCCGGCTACCACTAGGTTTCAATCTCAAGTATAAGTCGTGCTTTCAGTAGTACATTTGAACAATGACTGAAGAGATACTCATGCGTGTTTTCACACTCTTGAGTTGTAATGAAGATGTTATCCTTCGTTGAACTGTTTTTATGCTTTATTGAATACTTTGCACATCAATTCTCAAGTACACAAAGTTGCTAATATATGCATATGTATAAGTTGTGTATGCACGCCGTCCGTTCATGCACGCACACTGTCATAACGCATGAGAATACAGAGAATGATTGTTGAATCAATAACATAACTAGTGCGTCTACAAATTACGTTCTGCTTTGCTTAAGTCAATTCTATTTAAGACGATTTTGTTTGCTCTAAATATAAGTTTCCGTTGAGAAACGTAAAATATGTTAACGTCACCATACGCTTCTTTATTGCTATAAACATGAAGAAGCTTAAGCTAATGTAAAGATACGTTAAAGCAGGGTACCTGACTAAGTTTTAAGTCACGTACACATGCGTTACCCCTTTGTTCATGCATTTTAAATAGATTGCACGAAAGTTAAATGAATGCGAATCGTTTTTGCCTGAACATACTATGTAGTTCAAAATGCAAGTTCATTTTAAAACACGCAAGATAATATCAAGTAGCATTGGTTCGTTTTTATAAAACTAGACTCGAAACTCACCATTGCTTCTAATCGTTCGGGTTCATAGTTAAATAGGAACTCTTCTTATTTTAACGGTCCAACAACAGGATTTGTTAAACATGTACGAGAAGAATGAAGTTTTCTAAACTATAACCTATTTGTTGCTTAAATTTTAGTAGCCTTAATACAAACACTCGACGTTCAACTGAATATAATTTAGAACACACACACAATATAAATTTTGTCAGGCTGAAACAAATCCGGGCCTTATGGAAAAATGTAGAAAAACTTTTTATTCAAGTTAACATACCCTTAACAGAGAATTGGCATAATTAAAGGAAATACAGGCGGTATTTTAACCAAATGAATTATTTTTATTTTGAATTGTTTACAATGATGATCACTGGCGTTAAATTGGTTTTTTGGTGGCAAATTTGAATTCATTTAAATAAAAACTAAAATTAGACAACTAAAAATATTAATTTTTCACTCAAAGTAATGAACAAAGAACACACACTAATTAGCTAATGGTTTTAATTTTTTCTGCACTAAATCAATTTGTTAAGTGAGGAATTCAAACAAAATAAGCAGCTGATTTCTTGGCTTCAGCTCTGCAAAGCGACGATGGTAATTTCCCATTCGTTCCAAAAAACTAAACCATAAAAATGTTCTTAAAATAATTAACTAAATTCATTGACAATAAGAAAGACTGTTTAAATAGTTAATTAAATAAGCAAGCAAATTTGTAGTTTTTTAATTGGCTGAAAATGCAGTTAGGCTGAGAAAATAGGGAAAAAGAGTGGAATTTTAAAAGAGGCGCGCAATTTTGAAATAGTTTCGGGGGTAATTGAGAAAACTGTACGATTTGATTCAGTGTGGTCTCATGGTCAATTAAAAAAGGAGGAGAAGCAAATGAAATAAAACAGTTGAAATAATTAAAAATATATTAAATAACAAATATTAAATAACATCATTTAAATGCATTTTACTTAATTATTAATTGATTGCTCTCCTTTTAGGTGTTGCTTGTGATGACAGCAAAATGGAAACGTACTCTAACCAAAATGAACCCGAAATTAGTTTAAGTCACTTACCGTTTTGGATTAATGATAATGATGATGCTTTGAAGCGGAAAAGGCTCTTATTGAGTGAAAGGTGACAGAACGGGCGTGGAGCTGGTCCCTCTTCAAAGTACACACAGGTCGCCGCTTGCCACTGCGGGGGTGGTACTACTGCCGAATCATGAGGATTTCTGGGATGCTGCCCTGGTTTTTTATCCATAGTCCACTGAAAAAAACTTATTAATGCTAATTACTTAATTGTTTGATTAATTAGTTAACTTATGTTGACCCGAGTGTTCAACAAGCTGAATAAAAATGTCTGAGCAAATTTTTAAGTTAAATCGTTGGAATTACTTATGATTTACAACTGAACTAATCCAAAGAATATTTTCATACTAAAAAGGATTACAAATTGACTAATTTCATCAATAACATCCAATGTTTCTTGACAGCAACTTTGTTGTAACAGTTTCTTGTAGCATAAGTAAATGAATCAGATGCCCCTTATCGTGTACTAGAGGAATACAAGTCAAAGTATTTAGTAGACTAGTAAGTCGTTTGTTTTGGGTAACAAATATTTTACATTAAAACATTAGGTACATGCATCTATTAATGAATTTTATGCATGAAAAATTACGTGCTGAAATTATCAGCTTATATCAACCTGCGTACGTGTGCACATGTACATGTATGTTTGAAAAATATTTAGTGTAGACATATACGGGGGGAAATAAATAACATGCCTTCTGCATGTACAAAGGTATTGAAGGAACAATCACATTCACAACACTATTTGCTGCCGTCCAAGTAGGTACTAAAAGTTTTTTTTACATTAAAACCCAAGAGCACAAGAAACCAACGTGAAAAGGTGCGGTAACGATATATAATCATATTCTACAAGGATAACGTACTCACTTCTGAAACCAAGCTTTCTTCAAAATACATTTACAAAATACAACTCGTTTCGGCAATAGATAATCAGTAAGTAATCAACATTGTACTTTGTTGGATTTTTCAGGACGTAGTTTAGTTCATTTAGCTAACATGCGAACAACAATAATTTAATTAAACTTGTTTGGTTTTGGCTAATATTTGTGAGAAAGTGTCGAACTACAATCAGTATTACGTAATTAATCAATTCATAAGAGAATACTCAACATAGCACGAAGTTTCAATCCGACATCAAGCTTCCCTTGAATTGTAACTACCAAAACTATTCGTGAACTATTCGTTCCGGCAGTAGCTCATCAGTAAGTAATAAATACTGAGTGAGCTTCCTCGGTTTTTTCCGGTCGTATTTTAGTTCATTTACTGAAACTGAGACCAGCATGAATTTATTTTAACTGGTGCTTTGGCTAATATTTGTGAAATGTGTTTAACTACAACCAGTCTAAGGTGACCAGTTTTACTAAACTATAAAACTGATATGAGATTACTTAATGCATCAACTTAACACAAAGGTTACAACCAACTAAGGGCGCTTAATGACTATTTAAGTCTGAAAAAACTAAACTGAATTTTCTTCTTCTTCGTTTTTCAATATGACGGCTCCTGAAAAATTTAAGTGTGACAAGTGTAAAAAAGTGTTGGGTTTGAAACATAATTTAGTTGCACACATGAAAGTTCATCTTGGAGCTCATCTGTGCATATTTTGTAAAAGTAATTTTACTTCTAAGCATGACCTATTTACTCACTACCGAGGACATATTAACGAGAAACCACACTCCTGCAAGTTGTGTGACCAATCATTTGCAAGTAATAGCAATTTAATGATGCACATCCGAATACACACACGAGAAAAGCCTTACAAATGTATGATATGTCAAAAGTCGTTCCTGACTGGAAAAAATCTCAGAAGTCATCAGTTGCTGCATAGTGGGCTGAAAGAATTCCAGTGCGAGCATTGCAAAAAAAGATTCGCCGACAAATCGAACTTTAAAAGACATTTGAATACACATCAAACAGAAACACCGTTCAAATGCGGTTTATGTGACAAGTTCCTGGGATCTTCTCCTGGTCTCAATCGTCACCTTCAAGCGCATACTGGGGAGAAGCCATATCGCTGTCAATTTTGTCCAAAAACATTTTCACAGAAGTATAATCTGCAGCAGCATGAGGATATCCACAAAGGCATCGAACGGCATAAATGTGCGACTTGCGATAAAAAGTTTTCAACCAAGTCAAGTTTAAGTAAACACATGGTGGTCCATACTAAATTGAAGGTCTACAAGTGTGAACTGTGCGCAAAATCGTTTTCTCAACGACAAAACTTGAAAACGCACATCAATAGCGTTCATCAACAAATGAAGGAGCACAAGTGCAATTTGTGTGACAAGCATTTTTCCGCAAAGAGGGATTTGACATGTCATATGAGAGTACATACCGGAGAAAAGCCATACAAGTGTATGAAATGTCCTGCCACTTTTGCTAATTCAAGAAATTTAAAGAGACATTTAAGAATCCACAAGTAATTCAGATTTGTGATGTGTCAATAAATTTGCTAATCCACATCAAGATTGCAGTGTTTGACTAATTAATTGTATGATGTACCAAGTACCAAGACCATTTTGAATGGACGGCCATAATAAATGGGTTGATATATTTTTTTAAATGTTAACTATTTTAATAAACAAAATGTGAATAAATTAATTAATAATTGAGTGCATCAACCATCAATCAAAAAGTATTATCAGCTGAGCTCAGCAGCATGCTTTCATAAATGTATTGCATTTGAAATATATACATTTCAAAAGTCTCATTTCCCCCCATTTCACCACCCACAATATTCAAAAGGTTTTGCTGCTTTGCTCAGCAAGCTCAGCGGAGAAAAACTATACATTTTCTGTCTTGTGTGCTGCTGTTCAACTACTCGTTTGTCAACTTGACTTCAAAGGTAACTTATCTTAATTATCTCACTAACTAAAATTAATAATAATTTATTAGTAAATTACTAAATATAAATATTAAAATTGAACTTTTCATTAATTTTCTGGCAGTTTTTGTGTCATCCGCCGGCCTGACCTGACCTGTGACCTTTCCTATTCAACTGACCTGATCAGCTGTTTGTTTTGGTTTTTTCGTAAAGTAAGTTAAGTAAACAATTATAAAATTAACTATTGAAACTTAATTTTAGTTAAAAATTGTTGATTAATTTTATAATTAATTATTTTTAAAGGATGGCTGCCCCCTTTGATCTTCAAGCTGAGCATGTGGAGTACCAAAGGGTCTCCCAACGAGTTGCAGTTGCTGAAGCCCTTCAGCCCTCTGGCGGCACCGTGGACGATTACACTTGGCTACTCGCCCATTCTGTTTTGGTGGTTGACCCCTCCACAACATTGAACATAATGGATAAGGTGACCCAAGCCGGGATCAAAGTTATGATTAATTTTTTGGTGGGAATTTTAAATTAAAAACTTCTGAAAAAAATATTTTACCGTTTTTAACGGTAAATTTTTTAATTGTTAAAACAAGCATTTTTGAGCGTAGCATATGAGCATCCGCCGTTTTTAGAAAATAAACACATTTTAAAAGTTTCGGGATGCTCCATTTGTAGAAAAGAGAAAGCGCGGGGGATTGTTTTGATTTGAAAATAAAAATTTATTTTTCTTGAGCAGCAGATTAGCTAACTAGACTACACTGCTGTTTGGCTAGGCTAGACAAAAAAATTGTCAACATAACTGGTAAAGTGTTTAAAAAATAATTAACTAATTGTTAAATATTATTTAGTGGGTAGTTAAGGTATTTAGTTTAATTGTTAGCTTTTAATTAAAATTTGACAGGTGTCATCGTCATCCAATTCAAAATCCAAGCTAGTGAACAAGTCAACATTGACATTTAATGTCTGCTCAGCTGTAAGTTAAAAAAATTAATTGTTGTTGGAAAAATTAGTTAACTGTGATTGTAATGGTGATTCATTATTTTTGGTTATAAAAGATAGAAGAGTTAACTAACAACTTGGCACAAAGGGAGCTCGAAAATTCCGGAAGATGGCAGTATTGGTGGGGTATTTGGATTTCGGGGGATCAACAAAAAAATTGCTAAATTAACTGATTATGTGGCTTTCCTGGAAAAGTAATTTTTCATAATATTATTAATTTGAAGTTTAAATGTGGTTTTTATTCTAAACATTTCATAATAATTGTCAATTAAAATTATAAAATGAAGAGAAATAAAATATTTGTTTTTTCTATAAATTGTAAATTAGCTCGTTGTTCACTCTTTACATTTCAATAGGATTTGGTTAATTATTTTGTGAGTGATTTTTTTTTTGGATAATTGCAGTAAATTAGTTTAATTTATAATTAAGTTTTTAAATTTTTAAGTGAATGTTTTTTGGGGTTGAAATCTTCTAAAAATTCAAGGACTGAGAACCATCTTTTATATTTCAGTTGAAAGGCCAATTTGTAAATTAGTATCACTGTTTTGTAGACAGAGGAAATCGCCAATGGCACCGTCACCGTCATCGCTTCCTCTTCTCCTTCTACTTGTTGATGTGATTGTGGTAGTGGAAGTGACATCAACGAATGACGAAGAGGTCCCGCTGAGAATTTCTGGTTGGGAGTCAGCTTCAATGTTGCAACAGCTTGGCTTCATTTTGTCAAAAAAATGTTATGGATATTTTTCTCTGTAAAATTTTTTTTTCTGAAAATTTAATGTTTTAATATTTTATAGTTTTTTAAAAATTTCAATAAAAAGAATCAATTATTTTGATTTTTTCTGAATGTTTTTTTTGAAAAAAAATTATTTTTTAATTAAAAAAATTAAAAAAAATTTCTAATTTTTTAAAAATTAAATCTTTTTCCTTAAAATTAAATCTTTTTTCTTTCATTTTTATCTGAGAATTATTTTTTTCCCGTAAATTATTTCTGCAAAAATTGTTTTTTTATTGAACCTGAGTTAAAAAATTGGCTTCGTGGAGCCTCTGGAGCCGGCATCTCTACTGACGAGATGCGGCGAGAAGTCTACTTATACATTTGTACTAAAAATCATGATTTTGTAACTGTTGATGAACCTCTAACATGTAAAAAAACCTTTTGAATTGCAAATATGCATTCTATTTCAAATTTAATATTTCTCCAATATAGATCTGTAACAACTACTGTTTTTGGTCTGCAATGAAGTTGAATTATTACGTAGATGAATCGATTCATCGTAGTTATAATTTTAGTTTCTTTGTCTGTCCGTCTGTCTGTCCGTCTGTCCGTCTGTCCGTCTGTCCGTCTGTCTGTGTGCGCTATAACTTTGAAACGCGTCGACCGATTCTCTTCAAACTTGGCACACAGACACTTCAGGTCAAGTACTCCATCGCTAGAACTTTTCAGCTTCCGGGGT
>JAQFXM010002633.1:0-23794 GCA_034693345.1 Entomobrya multifasciata
GACATTGCATTTTATTCATGTATGTATATCAATACTACGCAAAGGTTCACCCTGGTTAATCATACATGTGTAGCCTCTTCACCAAGAGGGTATAAACATGTGTTGTAGAGTAAATCACATCGCAACAGCGCATTCTTGTTTTTTGGGGGAATCCATTAGGCATATACCAAGCATGTTTTATAAGATAGGTACATATTTTATTTTTATATCTCTCCAACTTTTTTTATATCATGTCTCTGCTCAGTTTGCAATGCACAAAAGGACGAGGACACATCACAAACTATGAAATGAGCTTGCATACCTTTTCTTTCCATATAAAAAGATGTATGTGTTTGCTGTGTATATATGCTTTTATATCATGACCCATGATTCAAAAGGCAGTAAAGTTTGTTCAGTCAGTCAAATACTTTTCTTGCTTTACTTACTTATGTACTTAAAAGGGAGATGAATGTGGATATATACATTTATTATTATAATACTATTGTGTGTGCCGAGAGGTGGTGACGATGATGATCATGATAGATGTAAACACATAAAATGTGTACATATATTTTTTCCTAATATACTTATTATAATAGAACATATAAATATATATATCTCAATCCTCCCGATATGGTTAAAAGCAGGCTTGCACACGGGATATGAAACTATTACTAAACAAGCATCGCCACATTTTATACAGAGAGCATGTTTGATGATGTTGCTGGATGGATGAAAAGAGTTTGCTTTTGCCTGCTTTGCTACCGAGTTTATATGGTTATATGCATGGCATTTCTTCGCCACTTGGCTTTGGTTTTCGGGAAAAAAGGTTCAGTTGAGTTAAGGACGACAACGATGGAATGGATGTTAACTTTATATACCTATGTGGATGTTCCACTACTACCATACCACCACCAACCAACCCTGCATTCTGCATACTACTACAGAGCTCTACTACTTAAAAGAGAGAAAAAGGTAATGTCGATGTCGGCTTAACTTGCCTCAACTATAAGTATAATGACAACCTAACAGCATAATAAGCATATAGCTCTTTTTTTCTTTCTTTTTTGCTTTACTCGTTTGCTTGATAGCTTCCCTCTCGCCACACTTTACTCTCTTCGTTTTTGCCTGCTATATGCTGTCTGTAGTCTGGTCTGACTGCCTTTTGTGTGTGACTTGCTCTGCTTGCTTTGCTTTTGGCTTTACACCACCCGTTTTGGTGTGTGTGCAACTTGATGAAATTTAACTGCCTTCATCTCGCCTCAGCTCAGTCGAGCATTTGTTGTTGTCGAGAGAGGTTTTTGCTGGTTTGCTCTGTGAGAGCCAAGCGTCGTGCTTTTCTAGATTTACCCATAGAAAGTTAATGCAGACTATAGACAGACACATATGTCAAAAAGAGAAAAAATCAACGACCTACAAACAAGCAGCCTTTTTATGATACAAAGTACATTATATGATACAATCAATTTGTTAACAATTTACATTTAATGTACAAACATTTTTCTTGTACTGTTATTACATAACCTATTATGCAAAAGATAATGTGTTTATTTGTGTGATACACAGTGGCATTGTGTTGTTCAAAAATCCACAAAAAGAGAAAAAAAGTGATCGTGAATTTTTTGCACGGTTTATTTTTAAATGCTAATAAAAGCTTGTCGTGTGACATGTTTCACATTTTATGTTCGTTGACTACCTCAACATAACACCTTGATCATTCTGATCCATTAGTGGAATACATTTTGTTTATTTTGTGGAGACAAAAAATTACTGGGACAATTAAGTGACATCAAACTAAGGTTGTCGTTATATTTGTGTGTATATAATAAGCACTCTCAATGAGAACGTCAAGTTTATAAACACATTCTAGTGAAACACTTTGAGAATTGCTATATCATCATCCTCATGGTCCTCTTTTACTCACTGTTACAAAATATTTACCTATATCATCAGCTGCGGGACTGTTGAGACACACATGTCCACACTCAAAGAGAACACTTACCTACGTACACACAACAAGTAAATGTCCACCTCCAGTTCAACTTGGCAAACATCTTTTACTACTACACATCATCATTGCACAACCAAAACAATCCGTTGTATGTGAACTTTTCTTTGTATAAAAATATACAGCTTATGTGTGCTTTACTCCCACACATAATCTACAACTACACAACAAGTGGTAGATGAAGGTGACACAGGTGTTGTGCCAAAGTGATTTAATTGGTATGAACAAGCGTGCTATTTTGCTCGGTATACTTATGAACTGACCTTTTTCTCAAAACTTGGATTAAGCACCAATTATATACAATTTATCTCTTAATTTTCTTAGCTAGTATATGAGTGAAAGCTAAGAAATTAAGTTGTTAATTTTATACAGTAGCCGCCTGGCAAGTGCATTCAATTATCTCTGAAAACATACTTGTAAACTAGTGAGAAAGATTGATGAGTGCAGGTATAAATTTAATGTGTTTTTGTTAACTGGTATCTGAAAATGGGAAAATAATAAAGCCGTGTCGTGTTGAACTGAACTGCAAGAGATAATATTGACATATTCTTCATAACAGGATTGCAGGACTTATTCACACCTGCTGGACATACGGCTAAAGAAAAACGAGATAATATTTAAGCTCATTCATCTCCGTACATCATCATCTTCATACAAACAACAACACACTAACATCCTTCATAACACGTCTTGTGTGCATATGATTTATGACAAGGTTTACTCAAGGACTTTTCCTTTTTCATCTTGTTGACAAGCTAAAAGCCGCTCTTGTTGGTTGAAGCACACAGAGATACATACATATACATATTAACTCTACATGTACTTGGGTGTAAACGAGCACGTTGTTGCTCAGTCAAGAACTTTTTTCCCTTCAAATTGATCCATGTGTGTGCGTACACATGCTCTATTGCCTAAGTATACACACTTTCACTAAACAAACGCAAGTTAAGTTAAAGGACTTTTTGGGATTTTCGACCGGTGAATAAGAGTACAAATCCAACAAAGCAGTTTATGACAACTTAAATGTGGGCTGTTGAATTGAATGGACAAAAGAAGGTTTAACAAGTCATTTACTTAGTGAAAATACCATAAAATGATGGGCAGTCGTAAACTGTTCCTGTTTGACCAGATACAAAATAGGAAAACGACTACTGAAATTTACACCTTGATGAATGTATCATTTAGCGTTGGCAATTAGGAGGTGACTGTCACCGCAGCGTAAACAATGTCTAATTGCTTCTGTGCGAAGTTCAAGGCGCTACTCAACTTTTTT
This sequence comes from Entomobrya multifasciata, assembly GCA_034693345.1. NCBI lineage: Eukaryota > Metazoa > Arthropoda > Collembola > Entomobryomorpha > Entomobryidae > Entomobrya > Entomobrya multifasciata. The sequence continues at coordinate 3,261 of JAQFXM010002633.1, forward strand.
GCATAGTGTACGTGTGTACCCCGTAACATTGTTATTAGACAACGTGTGCTCATAAAATAATAACACATATTACTCCTGCAAACGCACTTTTGTCGGTATACCACACAACGTCAACAAAAAAAGTCGTTGTTAACAAGTGTGTACATTTGAAGTTAGTGAAGTTCATCATTATTATTACACAACTGATTTGATTAGCACCCCGCAGCTACATTGCCAAAGGTTGTGAATCTTGTTGAATGATTGTTTCTGGTAGCTAAAACAAGAAAGATAGCTATAAGCGTCTCGCTTTTTTGTACCAACCAAACTTACAAAGCCAGCAGCGTATAAATTCTCTCTCTCTCTGTTCGCTACGTCATGAATCAACAAGCAGGACTACTGTCACGTACAAAATAATTAATGGGATCACTATCATCATATTGTTATCAACAACTATTAACTTTCAGTGACTTCATAACTCTTTTACAATAAATCTTGTGTGAATTATAAAAAAAATACTGTACTGTATGTGGACTATTGAGACGGAAGAAAGGAAATTTCTGAGTGGTTGTGCAATAAGATATCATGGAAAATTTGGATGGAAAGCAAAATGTTTTTTGTAACTGGAAATTTTATGCACTTTAATTGGTAAGTTTACATTTTATACAAAAACTTTTATTTCATGTTGCTTTCGAGTCGAGTATGCTTATTAATTTAGCTTTATGTGCCATACTCAAACTACCAAAAAATACAGTTACGCGAAAACTCATAACTAACTTAACGCCATATAACTTCATACTGTTTCATAAAGAACTTATGCAATGGAAAACCAAACGATTTCCGTATTGGTTACAGTTCAATCGCTATCACGAACCGAGATATTACAGATAGGACAAATTCAATGGCATAACCTGTTGGGCAATGCAAAATGCTAACTATCCAAGTTAATCTGGAGAAATATAAGTAAGAAAATACAAAAATCAAAGGAGGACTTGTTTCAGATGTTTTATGAAGTCACAGCAAGTATGCACAATACATATTATAGAATATTTACGAAACTGAGAATAGAGAACAAACTCATCTTGTATTGAATGCATTTTATTTCATAGCGAAATTTTTGTGCATTTATTTGATAAATCTGATCAACATGTATCTTCAAGATCACTTGTTAAAAATTTGTTCATGAATCATGAAAACTTACCATCAAAGTACAATGGAATGAACAAACAGCTCAGTTGGAAGTTAAAACATTTTTCTTCTTCGTTGTAGACTTGCATAAATGTGATCAGAGTATCTAGACACGAAAGGTAACTACATTTGACCATTTTTGAACTAGCCAAACAAGATTCCAACAATATTCCTCTTATGAAAAAAATATCTATTGAATATTATTACAAATTACGGTCCTGCGTGTGTGTCGTGTGTATGCTTTACATACATTGCTATTTTGATTTTTTCATTCAATTATCGTTTTACCATTATTAGCCCGTTTAGTAATTCATATATAAAGAGGCGAAGCGAAGGAAGAAAAAGTCATATTAGGAGAATGCATTATATATTAGACTTCATCATGTATGCATGAAGAAGAGTAAAAAGGCGATGGCGGCGATAATGGGTAAATGGTTTATTGGCAACAACAGCAGGAGCGGTTGTAGTGGTGTAAAGCTACACCTCCTCTACCACGCTTTGTAATAATAATATGCTAGGTATGGTGATGTGATGATGATGGTGGTGATCATGATGATGACGATGATACATATCAGTACTTAGCACATGTACATATTTTATGTATTATCATTATCTAAGTATCATGATCATCATACAATGATGATGATCACTTGATCACCTTTTTTCAACCTGCTTTCTTAACTTGGGGTCAGGTTTTTGTGGCTTTTTGTTGTAAATATATAATGTGTGAGGATTGAATATGTAGGGAATACATTTACGATGTGCTGGACAATTTGCTCTTTTCTCTGTGCTCATTAAGTGTTTACTACACCATAATAATTTACCCCTACTTAAATGAAATGTATGCAACAAATGCATGTCTTTAGAATAAGCAGGAATTTTATATAAAAAAGATTAACAAGTGGCAATGATCGATTCTTTGAGGGAATAAGAAGTACATTCGATAAAAATATCTGGCATTTGGTTCACCCGGCCATAATTTTTCTCAAGAATTCAGTTTTTTACGCGTAACCTTTGCTCAAATAAAATCCAATCAACACTATTCAAAGTTCAAGCTACACGTTCAAAGAAAGAGAATAAGTTTATCTTTTGTTATCATTCTATCTCGTGTTCTTTGACCATCCCTGCCTTATAGCGAATAGGCTGAACAGTAGTAGGATAAGATCTTTAACTTCATATTTTCATTGCTCTGGAGTGATGATGTTGTGTTCAAAATTGAGTGTTGAACGAGGAGAAGTATGCATTTTAACCACTAATAATTGAAACGATGGAACCATTTTTCTTTCGGTTCACCAACTTCACAAGAAAAATATATTTGTTAAAAGTTGTTCTTCACTGATAAACCTAAAAAGTAAGTTTGTTGTTGGCTCGTCTAATGCAAGTGTGTCCAATTGTCCAAGAATGAGGTTACATTCTACAACGAACATTTGTAATTGTGTGCTGGCAGAGGGTTTTTACTTCGAATTGTTAAGCATAATGCCTCATGAACCTATTGAGAGGTTGGCTTGCTTGCTACTTTTGAGTTTTTGATCTTGTATAACATGTACACATATTTGTCCACTTATGTTATTGATGGTTACGTTTTGGTCCAGTAAGTTTTTCTTTCTTGGACTTGTTTATACGGTCAGGTCAGATCCAACTGGTAGCCTTAAGTAAAGACCAAGGGTGTTTTACAACCTCTTATTATTAAAAGGGATGTGCCTCTTTGGTATATTCTTGTATCATGTTCCCTTTTACCATATCCCCTCAAGCCTACATATTTTGACAGACAAATACAATATATGTATTATAATAAATTTAAACGAAATTATATAAAAGTAGCACATCGTTCTTCATGAATCATGATGATTCAGTTGGATCGGATCAATCATGCTTGAACTCAAATTGATAAAAAGCATAGCAAAGCATGAAATGGAAGCTACTCACATTTACATGAGATCGCCTAACGATTTAAATATTTTTCAATACTAAATCGTTAATAAATCCAGTCACTTTGCTCATTATTACGTAACTTGAGCCTGTAGATTTTGGGGTTAAGTTTATTATTACATTGGTGGCTTGGCTGAGTGGTGATTGTGTAAGCAGACACATAATAATATTTACGTGTAACATCGAAGGATCACAGTATAGTATAAATATATATGTGTATCCTGTCATATATTTAGAGATAGAAATGCGTGATAAAACATTACGCGTGTATGCAGTCCCAAGAGGAAGGGAATTCGTAAAAGATGAGGGTAAGGAACGGACAGAGTTGAATACAAAAAATGTATATTAATCCTGAAAGTATCTAGGAACGAAATGCGACGAATATCACATCGATGATGAGGACCTAGTCAGTGAGTTCTCTATAAGGACCAAACATTACACCCTCAATATCACAATACAGTATTAGTAAAGAAAGTAATACGTCGATTAGTTTAGTCTACCACCGCACATGGTACATTTTGCGGCTGAAGGTTGTAAGCCATGAAAAATGTTGAGTTGTGTGTGTGTCTCACAAAAAAAGAAAGGAAAAAAAGGACGGTTTCTATTCCAGAAAGAAAAATCGATGTGTATATTTTATAAGTGGGTTGAAGAGACAGAATTATATAGCATGGTAATATTCACTTCTCTCCACTTCACAGCATGCCTCCTTCAATGCTCTCCATCCCAAATGAATATTACGCTTATACATTATCATTATTATTGGTAAATAAGGTAAATAAGTATGGCACTCACTCACCACCGTCACTATCACCAAAATATATATATGCCGTTATAAAAAGGTATACACACACGATGCTGTTATTATTGATATTTGGTGCAAGTGTGTGTAGATGTATATCCAAAAGCTAGATCTGGATGGAATGGGTGAGTAGCTGACTGACAATGTGAATGGGGAGCATGACGGAGAAATACCGAGAAAAGGACAACATGTCTATCTCGACTTTTCTTGCTCGCTCGCGTCTCGCTCAAGTAGAAGAACAAATGCACAAAAAAAGTTGGAGTTACCTACTTTTAGACAAAGCCGTCAATATATTTACGTATATGCATACAACAGGCAACAGAATATTGTAACAATGAAATGTAGTATAGTCCATTATGCATATAATACAAAATAGCGAAAAACGAGACCAACCAAAGTGAACATAATGTTGTCAATTTTTCTTGTGTATCCCCAAATAAACGCATTTCAATAGAAAATCATGCAACTTCGTACACACAAACATTGTTCTATTATTATGTTATTAAGTAGCGAAAGCTGCTTTATAAAACTTCATGAATTTCCGTTTGTCTGTCTGCACCACCACATGAATTTCTCATTTATTTGTGAACTCCTTCATCAAATATAGACCTTATGGAGTTCGTTATTGATCGATATTTGTGAAATATCCTCAAAATATTTGTAAAAATATGAGATTCTGTATTTTGAAAATTTATGTTAAGGAAGGTTTTGATTATAACCAAAATTACATTGATCTTTCATCTTTCTTCCGCTGTTTACTTACACCTGCTTGAGACCATTATGCTACATATTATAGAGATATAAATACTAGCTAGGAGGCCTTTTTAGGGATGTCACTCTAGTCAATAACAATAAGAAAAACGACAACAGAAAAGCATATATTTACACTTATAAGTAGTGTGGTAGGGTACGGAACATTTAGATTAGAGTTGGAGATTTGGACTAACTCACTGGTATGGTGTGCCTTTTCCCCTAAAATATTCTGCTAACTTAATATTCAATGAACTAGTAATAGTAACAAGACGACTGGCGTGGCGTATAGTAGCATCATCCTCATAAACCAATATGTTATAATGAGCACAACGCACATAATATCAATGTATTACCATTTATTTTCTCTTTTTACTTCTTGTAATGTGAATGAGAGACAATATAATGGTGGACTGCATTTATATTATTATGTGCCACGAAGAACGTACAAGAGCGAGAAGGAACGTTTATGTGCGAACCTACAAAAAAAGAATTGATGATGATGACGATAACAATAACAACGACAGTGGTACGATAATATCGGACGGACTTTGTGGTACTATTTTTTCCTCACGATGGTGCATCTATGTCAGTCACAGTTATACTTACAATTAGATTTAATGAATATACATAATACAGATTTTCTGTGTATGGTTGTTTTTTACGTGATGATACGCCTGTATAAAAGCATCGATTCAGGACGGGCTCGTGAAAACAACTGTGATGTGACCGACCACTGGGTTAACTGAGGATTTGGCTTTTCGTGCTAATAAAATTGTACGCCATAATAATCATATAAGATGTATAAACAATGCACTTATCAAGAGAGAGAGGGGATATGGTTGTTATAAAAAACGTGAAAGGGTATATAGAGATTATGTTATATGGACAGTTCTATAACATTAGCATGCAAACACTTGTATGTGCGCATATTATTTTGTTTCGTTTCGTGTTTTATTTCACTTTGCCTCGCCGTCGTCATCGTCATCATCATTGAATAAAAGTAAGTAACGTAAGAAGTGATTAAGGGATATATTCACTGTTCATACGAAATAAGTTTGCCAAAATAAAAACGCGAGACTTTGTATAAATCTAATAAGAATAATAAGTTACATACATGTACATGAATAATGCACAGTTACTTTTTGATAATAGCAAGGTGTAACAATACGAAGCTGTATAAATAGTCATCATTGTCGTGAGTAAGTGAACGGAGTAGGGAGCAACGAGCGCAGCGGTTGAATATCGTCGCGCACATCAATGTCTTCTTCTCTTTTACGCTCGGTGCTCTCTTTTGTTGGATGAAAAAAAGAGTTCGAGGTATCGTGGTGGCGAATGATTAGTAAATAGAAAAAAATAACAAACAGTTTTAGGTTGAATTAAAGCTCAAGTGGCTTACAAGAAAATACAGTTTGTATAAAAGAATGCGCATTTGTAAGTAATATATGTACTTTTAGTGAATATGAGATCATGCAAAAATGATTTATATTTTATAGAAAGAGAATACAGTAAAAACGTTATCAAATGAATGTTTATTTTGAACTCGAATCTGATCTTCATTCATTGCATATTAGAGATCACTCAAGTTACTGTACAAATTTACTTTACTTTTTTGCAATGTATGAATGAATTACTTGAATACAATTTTACTGACCAATGAGCTGCTCCATTTTTGTACTCACATGAGGGTGAGATAAGAATGTACAAACTTACAAAATAGGGAATACATTTTGCTAAATATTTCATTCACTTTGCCTAAAAACTTATTTTTACTCTTTCCCATGAAATTGGGGGAGAGAACCAAAAAAGGCTTCTTGCATGATCCTATACTGGATTAAATTTAAGTCATATTGGTGTAGATAACTCGATAAAATTGCGGCAATAATTTGAAAACATCTACGTAGATGTATGTACAAGTATAGAAAAATATAATCATTGATATAAAATATCCGTGTGACAAAAAAATGTGAAGGGGATGAAGCAACCGTTTTCTAATGTTTTTATTCTCGGCTTCCCCATCACCATCATCATTAAGTAAATGCATACATGGATATAGACGCACATATATTTGCCGATAGGGAGCTGTGTATGATGATGATGCAGTTTCTCTTCGTATAAAAATCAAGAAGCATTTTGTGAGATGAGTAGTATTGAATACTCAAAAGTATTAGAGGGTTACATTTCCAAGGGGTGAGTTACAGGTCCTAAAAATGATTATGATTATTTATTATGTTTATCGAGTTTTTATATATATTTCTTTTCACGGTAAACGGTCGTATTGTGATTCATTCATATATTTAATAGGACAACTTGTAAGGTTTGTTCATACATAGATACATCACTATTGTACGTTTTATGCTGTGTGGTAGAAGCTGAGCAAGTTTTTGACGAAAGGAATAATCATAATTTTATATGTGTAACTCTTCTATACTACGAGCTAAATTTAGATCCCCGAATGAGAAGCTAGATATAGAAAATGAACCTGTAGGACAATAATGACAATGGAAAAAGGAGATGCTCTGGGGTCTGGGGTCGGTAGATGGCTGGGGAATTTCCACATGTTTAATGGGTGATGGGAGTGGAAAAAGGGTTCTTCATGTTACGAAACGTGGGAGCCTAGTTGCATGCATTTTGGTTCACTGCCACTTATTTACTTTAGTTCCAGTACTGCATCGCGTCCCACCATTTATTAATGTAAATTACCCAGTAATACTGGTGAATATATTAACCGACCGAGAAAGCGAGGAAACATCAGAGAAGCGACTGAGGTCACGTGGCGCTGTATCAAACCACTTTGCTTACGAATTTTCTCGAAAACACTGACCAGCTTACACCACATTTCTATCAGAAGGGATCATGATGAGATCAGGGTGGGTAGCTGATGATGTAAATAAAATGAATAAGCGAAAACGTATATTTCTCATAACAAATACACTTTATGTGTTTGTATTTCAGTACCTAGTTCGTGTTTTAGTGACACACCGAACCTTGGTAAAAGAGGGGTCGAAAAAGCAGGATGAATTAAATGTTTAGGGTAGAACATTCTATACACCAATCGAATCGAGTTGACATCGCTTTTTTCTCATGCATGCATATAATCACTCATTTGGATAGAAAAGTGATCTGGGGGAAGGGAAAATGGAGTGACTGCAAGCTGAAAAAAACTACAATCAAACTTTGGACTTCATGAGAACGACCCTGTCAATGTAGAAAATGTTATTCAACTGGCTTTGATTTTTCATGAGAAAAATATTATTGGTATAACATTTTTGTATACTTTATATAAAATTGTTTATAAGTATATGTTATGTCCGTAGCTAAAGTGTGTGCATATAGATTTTAACATAATATATTTTGTGATAAGGAGAATCGAAAGTTTGACGGGTGTGCACACAACTGCACTTTGATTTTTAAAAAGAAAATCTATTTAGTCGTTAGGATATTCTAGAATGGACTAACCATGTTTATATAATCACAGTACAGTTTATAATGGGGCAGTACAATCACATATCATATTTAGATGAACAAAACAAATGAATTTCTGACTACTGGTTGACAGATAATGTGTGCTCACAGCTCAACATAGAATCATTATTAAATATTACGAATGTGTACTTTTTAAAAGCTCACTAGATATATTTGGTGATGCTGTTAAAACGAGAGATTATTGTCTTGTCATTTTATGCTGAACAGAGCAATTGTTTTGTTCGTTTTCGTGAGACGCCTCAAATAGATAGGGAACCACCACAAAAAGGAGTCACCATCACCATGCAGCTTCATCATCAACATAGTGCATAATACAATGTGGATATATACCTAATATGAGCTTTAGAAGTAGCAGCAACAAAGGAGGAAGCAAATAGAATAAAAAATTGAATCATCATCATCATCGTGATCATCATGAAGTTGAGTAACACTTCAAACAAAATTCGACATCAACAATGTAACAAAAAGGGTTTACGCAAGAATTCAAGGAATAGTTTTTTTTCCTTCGTAGCCATCCGTATCACTTGTCCCATCATCATCACCTAATATACCCATTTCGACTTTACATCTTGAAAGCGTCCTTCTTATCGGAATCCTAGAGAGATATCTACAACATTTATATAACATGCAAGGTTTACACTTCAAATATATGGCCCATTAGTATATAGAGAATTTGTATAACTTTCATCATCACATTATGCCATTTGTTTTCAATAATCAACAAGAAAGGGTACAACCGCAACGTAACTAAAATACTAAAACTGTACTTGTAAACTTATTCTTGTGCTTAAAAAGTCAAACGTGAATACCAGGAAGTCACAAGTAGACATGTGATGAAAAAAGAGAATCGAACAATGTGATACTTACACACATCTCTCTCTACTAATATATATTTTTATATTAAAGCTCATGTAATGTAGTAGTGGACACCGGATGCAGACATCTTGGTGTAATGGTAAACACCCAAAATTTGCAAAACTCGTGAACAAGTTTATTTTTGATAGCGTTATGAAGACAGGCAGAGGAAAAAACTACCCGAAATAATGACAGCATCGCGTTAGAACTTTACCTGAATATACTGCATGTGATGTGATAACAATAAATGTAGAAAGAATTTGTATTTACGTAACATATATATGATAAACAATGAAAAGTAGTAGCATATGATGATGATGATGTGATGTGATGGGGGAGCAAAAATAAGGTATAAGCTTAATAATGTGTTGAGCAAAAAAAATCTTGATGCCGATTACCGATGTAAAAAAGTATGATGAGTCAACAAGACAAGTTTTAATAGGAAATACGAATACCTAGAGCGAAAGGTTTAATATCAACATGAAAGAATGAAAGGAGATGGATATTTTTTCTAGTCATCTTCCTTACATATTATGCGAGAGGGTAACAATATCACAAAAATTCTACAATACTAAACCCTAATCACAAACGAATAAAACGGGCTCGGGAAAACACTTGATACAAAAGAAATGATGTGGTAAGTTTGGGTAGTAAGTATGGTTAGTAAAAAGAAGGATAATGCACTCGGCTCTCATCAGAACCACGAAAAGATAAGCAGAAAAAGAGAAATAAAATATAATCCGTCCACCTGTGTGCTCACTTGCCCGTCTCTATGATGTTCAGTCGTGCCATATCCGCGTTGGTCTAAACTTGCTGTTTGTGTGCTGATAATAGGAGGATGATGATGATGGTGCTCTTCTGACCAACCGTTTACCATGTCTAGAGTTTCGAGAGCGGCATATAAAGATGAATAAAATTACTTTATGTACATGTGGATTCTTTAAGCGTAAGTATATGATGATCACACATGCGTGCATGAACTTTATGTATCGTTATCCATCCATTTACACAAGGCTGTTACGCTTTTTTTTGAGTTCACCATGCGAAACTTGTGTTTTTTGATAACATTTCACATTAAAGGTCTCTCCTAAATTGAAGCAAAAAGTTTTAAATTGTTTAAGTATTCCTGAGCGCGGTATAACATAATTAAGCACTCTGCTTATTTAAAAGCATTTTAGAGGTGTATTTCAACCGAAGATTGGTCTTTAAAAATTATATTACCTTTTTTCACAGGTGTTTTGTACACCATTGACCATACATAAAAAATGCAGTTCAAATCAAACAGTTTGGTCATCTAGTCATCAGGTGGTTTTATAAGTTCTCTGTTTTATGCATTTGATAAGTCAGGAGTTGTTACAATTATGGAAGAATGAATTAACTGACAAATTAATTGAGTTATTATCTCAAACTTTTTTTAGCTAAAGTTTTACATGATTTCTTGTTGTAAGGTCTTCGTTTTCTTTGGGTTACTACACCACGATAGTTCCAACTTCCAAGCAATGCATCGATAATGCTAAATGACCCTTACACACTTGCTTATGGTTTTATGATGCATGAAATAACGTCAAGGAATGAATGGTAAATGCACTTATATGAATGATCTATTTAGCACCCTTAACCTAACAAGTGCATGGCAAAAAAGGCAGATGTAACGCATGAGTGCTGTTTCTTGCTGGAAAGATTATCTGTGGTGATATTTTTGCTGAACATTAAACATTTACACAAGTATTTACGTGAGCTTATTCGAGATGTAGTGTTTCATTTTGAATTAAAATCGATTAAAATTATAAATATGTTAATTCTACAATTCTTCCTTTTTGTACTGAAGTACATTAGTTAAAATTGAATATCAAGTACGAAATTGTGATACAAGTAAGAAAACAGTGCTACCAACTTTACAAACATAGGTGCTACACACGTTAAATGCTGTAAAAATAACTTTCCCACACCGTAGTAGCGTTATATTCAAAAATTTCACAGAGGAATGTAAAAATGCAATGCACTTGAGTTAAATAAACAGTAAAAATGCCAGAGATTACACCTCAAAATGGAAAAGTCGCTTTAATGCGAAAGGGAGAACGCTAATAATAAAAGTGTGCGCATTTTAACTTCACGTTTCTATCATTTCATTCATGTCATGCACTTGCTTTTTCACCGTAAGAAAGAGTGAACAAGTTCACAGAAGATTACCGAGAAAAGTGAAGACGAGACAGCTAAAACAAAAATGCATGCATAGTTGCAAAATCGAAACAACTTTTGAACTTTTAGATGCGCACATACACTAAAGAGTGTATATACATTTGCGTGTCTGCTATACATATGTATCTGCATAATATTATTCTTTTATTTACGCAACAACAAACGACCCATGGCAGTGGCAGACTCAACATTATTCAGAAAATTCACTGGAAGTTTTTTTATAAAATGTAAAACTGCGTTTCTAATACATTCTTGCTAACATCCACAGCACAAATGTAGCAGTTTTTAAGCAGAAGTAAACCGTCGTCAGCCAAGTGACATGACACCGGAGTCTTGTCTTCTTATGAAAATCTGCCTGTCTCTGTCTTTCTTGCCTGCTGTGTGATCTTACCATATAATGCACATACATTCGTTATATTTTTCTTAGGGTGTGTATTTTTATTAGCGTTGTTACATTTCAAGTAGCGTGATGCGTACAACGTTAACTCCTCCGAGAGGGAACACCACAGCTATTACAAATGCAATAAAACTTAGGTGCAAGAAAACGCTTCAGATTCTCCACTACTCACAAAAAAAGAATGAAAGAAAAAGCAAAAAAAAGTCGCAGGAGCAGCAGTACAAGTGCAAAGTTCTTTAACTTATACCATCTTATCTTCATAGAATATGAAACATGACACATGATTACCATACCATGTAACCAAGTATGTTTGCTTATGTGATGATGAGGTTACTTTATTTGTAAAACGCTTCACCCTCTCGCTTCTTTCGTTTTATCTACTTGTCTAATGCATTTCATTCCTCTTATTTTATGCAGTATTATAATATCATGCACGAATACTTTTTTCTGGCGTCTGTCGATATAATGCATATAGATCGTTAAGTTGTAAAAAATGGAAGTATAATCTTTAACCGTGGCAAGGGCCAGAGTTTTAAATGTTTACGCTAGCCTGACCATGTAACAACACAGCGATTTTTATAAATGGAACCAACCCCAACTGTTATCAGCCACTAGTAGCCACTGCTTCAGATTTTAGTACTGCAATCCATAAAAATATATTCAAATAGTTCAATCATACTACTTGTATGAAAGGATAATTGCAAGAATTTTTTTGCACTCCATTTTTATATGGGCTTAAAATGGTGAAAGTAAATTAATGTGAAGAGGAATCCTACCACGTTGAGTTTTAAGATTCAAAAAGATTTCGTTTTATTGTACATTTTTCTTGTCTGCAATTCCCACACATTTCCTCAATAAATCATACATTAGGTCTTAAACGGATATAAGTGAAATGTACGTTAGTATTCAGCTGTTGGATACAGATACAGGCGACGAGGGCATGCACCTGGATTCGGATTGTTCAATTAACTACAATTCAATAATCCACCTATTAATGCAGAGTAATTCTTACCGTATCTGTTTGCTTACCAACTTTTCTACTACGTACTACAACTGGCAAGCGATTCAAGTTTTCACATGGTAAAGGCAGGCAGACTGATGGTAAAACAGCATCCTCATAATATATATTATGTTATCTATCATCATTCATCTGGTTTTCTTTTCTTCGTCTTCCGTTCTTTAGCCTCGTTCGTATCGTTGCTCACTGTTTTATTCCTTCACGCTTTACACAATGTGTCATCGTTTATTCGAGAGCAAAGAATAAATTTTCGTTTAAAAGTTCCTCAAACATCGCTCTTTTCATCATTTTTGAAACAAGCTGTGAAGCTGCCGACAAGGTCGACAATTTCATGTGTACCTATGCATGTGTATGTGTAGTTAGTGTTTTAGTAACAATGATACAAAATATTTCAAATTAACAACATCAAACCAGCAAATTTACAATAAAAAATCATTCTATGAATAGGAAATGTAACGAACTCTGGCTAAATAAAACATGCATAAAATATTTCGAAATAAAAAACAGAACGTGTGCAAGAAATTCGGGGAAAGATGCCAGACCTCGACCGAGAGAGGAAGAGAGAAAAAAATCATCTTGTTGCAGTATAGCTTGTTCATTTGGGTTGGTTGGATTCTTTGTTCAGCCAAAGCCAAACTGATGATGATGACGATGTATGCATCAGGAATAAAGTCGTCAACTGATGTTTCGTTTAGAGTATTGCGTTGTTAACGAAAAATAGGATAAGGAAAAAAGGCAGAAGACGTCAACACCAGAATTTGAACATGTGCACTAATATACTCATCATGTGTATTTTATAATAGGCATATAAGCAGCAGAAGCATCTTTTAAAAGACCAAGAATATTGAGAAGCTACCTACAAAATTCAAACAACACCATGAAATCAAAATTATTTTTATAAATGAAAAATAGAATTTGCCAAGAGTCAAAGTGGAAGGGAAGTAAGTAATTTACAAATATTATTCAAACCTATTTCTATAATGATAAAGATCCGACTTTAAATTAAGACTTTAAACAGAGCTAGAGGCGCGTGTATAACAACGTTGTAAAGCTGACAGACAACTGTCACAGCATACACTATATGCAACATGGATTGCAGACAATTTCGAAAGTACAAAGTAGTAAATGAAAAGGATCCCGAGTCATCATTAGATGGTAATAAGCTTAAGATTCTCACTTCTGATTTCAATGTAGCAAAAAATCATGGAATTTTTACGGATCGACCGCCGCTGCTTGTTATTTATCGGAGTCACTAAACATCGGATGGAAATACTTGGTGTTGGCTGTCTCATCGTTTAAAGCTGAATTTATTTACTTAAAACTATTGAGCTTCTAATAGAGCTAAAACTGGACACTTATATTATAGGTTCATTTGTTTTGAACCAAACACATTAACGTTTTTTGCTTGAAAGCAACAGTAGACAAAACTATGCATCGACTTTTGGAACTGGAAAAATGAAACGAGTTACTCAATTTAGAAAGCTAGCAATGATACAAATTTCAAGTTTCCTTTCGATACTTATCTACACCTGCTTTCAATGAGTTTATTTTTATTATAATCCAAGAATTTCTAAAATGCATTCTTGTAATAGCAATGCCTATAAATAGGTGAAACCACATTAATGCTGCAGATTGCATTAACAGAAAATAATAATATTGACTTTTGCTGTGTGTGTGCAGGCAATTCTATAATTACACACACATGCATTCGTGCATTTTTAGATAAAAAGGTTTTCACTTTCCGTTAAAATCGTCTATTTCTGAACAGCCATGGGAAAGCGGTTCACTACTTCATCTGATATTTTCCAAAGAAAAAACTTCTTTTGCTTTTTGTATAGCAACAAGATATGAAATTTACATAAAAATCTTGCACGAAAAGGCGGGCGTGTTCATGTACTAGTTGTTGACTTTGATCTATAAGTAAGTATTTTCCGTATTATATTCGTCTCGTAAAAATATGCATATAACATTCTTTGAAAATTTCTATCTTTGCACATGACGATCGACCATGAAAAGGGACAAATGACCAATAAAAAGCGGCGTATATATATTATTTGATCGATATTGTGTACACTAAACTGTTTCAGAAAAGTTTACTTTTACCTTTATCAGGGTAATTAGAACTAGACCAAGATTTAAGTGAACTGATTAATTCTATCGGATTTGCATAAATTTCTCAATGTTTCTTATTCATCTGCATCTTGTGCATTTACATGGTTCAAAGAAATACTAATGATTTTCTTTAAATATTCAGCGTAAATAAAAAAGACAAGGTACTGTTATAAATAAAGAAGGGGGAATGAAAAGACAATCATTACTAAATTTGTATATATACTCATCTGTCTAATCGGAAATGAATACATGCATATATTGACGGAAAGAGAAGGAAAAGTCAAACTTTTGGTTGTCTTTCAATTCATAACTTACAAGATGAGCAGTGAATCAGTGAACAGCGATCACACAAAGTTTATGTTGTTTCTTCCTCACAACTTTATGCTCATATTATTCTACTAACTTGAGATACTATTTATATTGCGCTATGCTACTACTAAACTATGCATACCGTCACTCTTTGTTTTATTATTGGAATGTGTACGGACGGATACACGATACATATATGATATTTATGTCTGCAACAAAGTATCACATGATGAGGGTTTTGTGAAGAAGGAATAAAAAGGAACCGGATATCATTACTTACCAAGCAGGAGGAGTGCTTCACACTTTTACTTCTTAATTTCTTTCTTTTTTCTTTTCCCCTTCTCTTTAAACAGATGCGGGAGAGGAGTAAATAATGAGAGAGAAGGAGAGAGAGAGAGACGCTGAAGAAATCTTCATGTCATGTCAGACGAACAGTAAATGTTTCTTGCTCTCTGCTCTCTTCTGCAAAATATCTTTCTGCTCAAGTGTTGCTGTTTTGATGCATAAAAACATTTTCAATGACAAAAATAGATATTCCCCGCCGCTCTACATCATCATCAAAATGTAAGAACTGTGTGTAAAATTCTTACGAGTTTACTTATAAGTGTGGTTGTAGAAAGATTACCATTCTTTTTTTCTTATATTTTCGAATTCGTTGGTCTGCTGTCTGCTTTGCCTGTGTGTCTTCATGTTTTGTTGTTGTATTTACATTGCAACTAAACTGTCCGTCGGAAGAAAGTCTGCTAGTAGACTCGACTTATTATTACTCACCGTGTGAGTTATATGTCGGGTAATGAAGAGCGTCTAATAGTTAGAAATGTCTTACTAAATTCGTACAGACAGACCTAAATCAGACCTTTAGAAAGAAGCATGCGTATATATTATTGATACCGATTTGCAAATGCGAATACAAAAAAGTTTCAATATTACCTTGTATAAACGTTTGTTTGACCATGTAATCGATATATTTTTAGTTTAAATATTTTGTATCAATAGATTTGTATATTTGTCTACCTGAATTGCGTACATGTTAATGGAAATGTGTATATTTCCGACTTTCTACAATGTAGTAATTCATGGTCATTACTAGTCATTAGAATTAGAAACGTATTGATATTATATTTTGTTTTTCAATTGTCATTGCAAAAGTTGAATTAAGAATGTGTAAATATTTGCGCAAAATTTTCAACTTACACAAGTAGTTCACTTTTGACATAACCCTGCAATTATGCTGCTAGATTAAATTTCCAAGTAAATGCTTGAAAAATATAGTTATCCAATGTCATATTGATTTTTGAATATGAATTTGTTAGCTATCAGTTTATAACTCAATAGAGTCGACCCTCTTTTCTACAACTGTCACATTGGTTCAACTATATGTATGTAACCTTTTATTTTAATTCATGCTTAAACTCATGTTCTATTAGTCCTTCAAAATCTTTACGCGACATTTTGGTAGACGGTTAGGGCGAAAATGAGAAAAACAAAATAAGAAGTCAGTGCTCGCTCATTCGGAGAAAAAAACCGAGGCGTGGACTTCGCTTCACTTCATCCTTATTATCGTCATCACCGCTATGACTAACATTTTGTCCGTATATCATGTAAAATTAGAGGAGATAAACATGAAATTTAGAGCAAAAATAAACGACTGGCAATTCGAAGTCATAAGTGAAAATTCAACAAGATAGGAAAGGATTTTTAAAAGCTAATATGATTAGCCGAGGACGGTATATCTTTTCAATTTGGATTTCTGTGTACATGTCTTAGCACCATTCCAAGAAAAAAGAAGCTGCTAATCCGCCGAGTCAAGAGCTATGATCATATCTATATTCCCATCCGTATCAACTTTGTTACATTTTAACTCAGATGTGATTAGGATAAGATAATATGATATATTCGCTGTTGGTTTTCCTTGTCTTCGCGTGTGTGTAAATATCTTACCCGAGAGATTTTTATGAACACGATGAAAAAGGTTATGAACGCGTACGTGATCTCTATCTTTTACTGGGATACCCAACTTCTCTGAGTCGTATGAATTTTAATGTGCACTGTTGTTTTGAGAATCAAAAAGACTCTTTCTGGCAATTAATATTGTAGCAGTTTTTTGCTTCTCAAAAACTGCGTCAAATCTAAGACGTGTTCATGTTGAATTTCTCTGAATGCATGGCGGCAAGGCAGAAGTTGAATATACAACGACCAATGTTCAGTTGAATGCATTTTTATAAAATGTACAAAAAACTTCGTTGTCGATTTGTAGAAAGGACAAGGTGTCGTCTGTGATGAAGAGCCATGATGGCTGTGGCAGCAGCGATAATTTTGCGAATCTTTCATATAATATTTAACTACACATCATAATATAGCTGGATATGATACTATACTACTGATGAATAAATTGTCCACAATAAAAGATACATAATAAAGACAGGATTAGCCAGACAAATAATCATATTAATGCTTGTTGTAATAAGTGAAAAGTAGTAAAAATCTACAATTTAAGGAGAATAAGACGCGAGCATTTACACTTATAAAATTCTTGAATATAATTCTTTCATAATAATCATTCTTTTGGAAAAATGGGAGGTGGACTAGCATCAACCTCACAAGTGGATCTCGCTGTGCTTGCTCTTTCCTATTCGGTATTTAATATATGTATAATACCGGTTATTTCAAACTGAATAAGTATAATCTTGCGCATGTAATGAATGACAGAAGGATGAACATTAAGGCTTTGTTGAATTGCATGAAAAGCAAAGTGAGAAGTGAGGAAAGGAAAAACAAGCGTTGCAAGGCATAAGGTTTCAGTTCCACGATATATTAATGATATGATGTGATGATGATACACTGGAATAGGTAACAAGTCAACTTTTCGGTGAACCAACAAGAGAGAATCATTCTGATATGATGATTCAGTTTTGCACATTCTTTTCGACTTAGCAACTAGCTCTTTTCTTTATATGCGCTTCTTACCACCATCATAAGCAGTTGGATGAAAGATTTATTTGCTATATGGAAAATGGACATGAGACAAAACAAAACATAATATCTACTTGCTAGCATACTTAAGTATGGCATGGTATAAATTTTTGTGTGGAAAGTTTTACATGATATTACATCGATCCATGTTTGAATCCGTGAAAACTTAGCAATAAACTAAGTAAGTGACTGCTAAAAGATTGAAAATGCTGAACTGAAAAACCATTTTTATCTCCCATTTTTGTGGTTATCTCTTGAACTAATGTATGCAATCTGTGAGCAAAGCACAATTCCTCTTGCCAAGCCAAGCGAGTAAAAAGCAACAAAGGAAAAGAACTTGCTCCCATGCATTATATCAGCATAATGCTTTTGTTTTAGCTTCCCCAATAAGATGCAACTCATAGCCAGCGTCTGTTGCTGAAATTGCATGCAAGAAAAAAGGAGCTGAATAGCAAATGAATGCAGATGCAGAGAGAAGCGACAGTGTGTAAATATCTTCGGACGATCTAAATAAATATTTAAATATGCACAAGTATACATACCTTACCTTATATTGAACTTATTTTTTGTACGGCTGAACTGCACATATTTTTTATGCATGGATGTCTAAAACACAATAATTATTTTTGATGCCTACTTTATACATAATGTGAAACGTCATTAGGTTGAAATGACCTTTACATATTTTTGTAAGATATCAAAGTTTTTTGCAATAAACCGACAATCAGCTCCAGCTATCTATTTTATAATTTGATAAATGGTGAAACGCAGTCTAACCTCAAAATAAAAATCGAGTTGTTTCGTGTTGTCACATGCATAATTTTGTCAAGATGTATTGGTTTTGGTTACCAGTTTAATCATAAAGATATTTTCAGACAAGTTGGACCATTCAGGCGAAATATATTAGCATCCTGGTGGTACAAGGATTTCTTGTAGATTTTATGTTGTTCCATATCCACATTAATTATATAGAAGTTACTGAAATGAACTGGTTGAATGTTGAATTCTTTAAGGTTATAAAGTGACAGAAAAGGGGTCGTACTATAAGCAGAATTAATACGGTGGGTGATGACGATGACCAGGATGATAATGAATGTATCATCTTCTTAGTCCAGTTCTGGACCTGTTGATTCTAAGTTGTCGACGAGCTAACATTTTAGCATGAAGCATAGTAACTGATAAAAAATAAAGTTATGTCACACAGTCATTATACACTGGCTTTCATCATACTGACTCCTATTCTCCTATCAAATTATAGTGCAAACATACTAGCTAAAGAAGAGTAAACCCATGAAGATAATGATGCGATGCGAGAGATGTTTGATGATTGCACAATGAATTCTGAATAAGTATTATAACCTTTTACGACAGTTCGATTCACCAGCCGGTACATACTTGCTCATTTCCATCTTGGGAAAGAGGATCGTTGAAAAAGGAGACTCCAGTCAGCTTGATCATTCATTTCATGATCATGATCACAATAGCGCAAGGTAAATGTGTGCAGATATCACCAAAGGCATTTCAACATTTTTACATTTTATTGAATGCTGGAAAGCATATATTATGTGTCTGTTTTTATATGGATAAAAATGCTCAATATTTCAGTTAAAGGGTGAGCAAGCATCTTCAAAAAAAGCCAACTAAAATGAGGGATCCGAGACCATTTAAAAGGGTAATATAGCAATGAACGCGCTTAAAACTTGTAATAAGCAGGAGCAAAAGAATAGAAGATGAAAAAGAAAATGTTTTGTTGGATAACATAAAAGGTGAAAATATGTGGCTCCTTTCGACCACCACTGTATATACATATATGCCTATATATTATTAGTATTATTACAATATAATCGCTAACAATACTCAAATGTGAGGAGCCATGCAATGTAAGATATAAAAAATGTATATATGATATGACAGGAATTGGTAGTGGTGATGTGACCATGATTATTATTATGATGACTGAGATAATATGCCAACGCCAACAACAAAGTCAATAATATTACTGCAGCAAAAGAACGTGTAATAAGCGGTATGTATACATGTATTATTTGTTATATAAGATGAGCGAGATCCGAGAGAGAGAAAAAGGAGCTTGTTCGTTTTGTACAATGTACTTACGTGCGCAATATTATTTTTCTATTAGTTTGGTGGTTCTTCTCTCCTCTCACAACAATTATGTGAAGAGGTGAAGTTGCCGGTAGGCACCACACCGGGTAGTCGTACAACTTATGTGTATAATATGCAGAGCGAGAAACATGTTCCATAGGAGACCATCTCTACTGACACCGCATACACGATCACAAACATATATGTATGAAGTGATGGGGTACCTAGCGTGAATATGAAAATTGACAGATATACACACAAAAAAGTATAAATGCTGTGATGATGGTGAAACAAACGAGGATCGCTCAAGAAGATGAGAACATTCAACAACACAGAGACGGACAAACGGAGGCCCGAGCTCATCATGATATTGTTAGTGAAATGTATGTGTTAGTTGAAGTGTAACCTTTTAGCCAGGTTATAACTCATGTACCCATTAC
>JAQFXM010002634.1:0-23781 GCA_034693345.1 Entomobrya multifasciata
GGCCCTTCTAATTTAATGCGAAATCTTCAAATTGCTCATCAAAACTGTACATACATGTGCCAAACACCAGAACAGGAGGCAGTTGGAGCAGCTTTTGAAAATGAACTAGAATATTTGGGGATTGCAAAGCCATCAGAGGGAAAGGGGAAACTTGAAGGTTCATCGTATTTGATGGAAATGAGAAAAGAATTGAAGCAGCGAAGGGCGATTTTGGTGAAAGCAATTACAAATGCTGGAATGATTCCCATTTTGCCCCAAGGAGGATACTTTATCTTGGCAAATTGGAAGCCTTTAAGTTAGTTAGTCAATAATTTTATATGCGTAATGCGTATATTTATCTTGGAGAAAAAACAAGTCAGCAGTTTATCAGTTTACTAATTTCGTTTTATGCTTTTTTAGGGAAAATTGTTGACACAGATGTATTGCAAAACTATGGACAAAACCTGAGCCCTGTGTTTTCCAGCTGTGATGACGTCCGTTTTGTCATTTGGCTAGCGAAAGAGAAGCAAATTTTGGGTGTACCTCCTTCAGCATTTTATTCCGTTCCGAATAAACCTCAGGCCCGAGATTACATTAGATTTAATTTTTACAAAAAGTTGGATACTTTGAGTAAAGCAGAGGAAAAACTAAAACAAATTGCTTCATAGTTGAAATTAATAAATAGTTTATTTTATTAAAACTCAATCAAATTTTACAAAATCACACAATTTTTAGTCATGACTTTTTTCTCAGGATACCCCAAAAAAACTTAATTTAGCATAAAATAAACCTAGCATCTTTACAAGTACAACCTTTTCACAAGTATGCATCAAAGATAGCATCAGCAATCATTTCTTCCTCTGGATAAACAACAAACGCTGTCACAACTTCCTCCTCACGGTCAGAGACATCGTCGTCATCGTCATCCTCGTTGATAGAAGTGACCTCGATTTCTCTCAAAGTCGCTTTTGGAATATCCCCTCCTCCCACACTAAAATCACGATGAGTCGCAAATGAAGACACCTCAAGGTCAATAATATTTAACAAATCCAGTCCAGTTTGCACAGCAAGAATATTTGGAGCACATCCCAGCGTTAAATGAGCTCTGGACTCTGTCGGATGGAAATTTTGTTTTTGTGGTCGAAATGTTATTCCAGGATAGAAATGCTCGTTAATAGTTTCCTTATCCCCATCATGTTGATTATGTATGTGATAGTATGGCTCATATGAAAAATGGTTGCTTTCATCATCCTCTGGCGCAACCGGTGGAGCAATTCTGTCAATTTCGTTATTAGGTTCACTTTCTAATACAAGCGCTTGTTGGGCTGAATTCTCTCGGGTATCCTCCTTGAACAGCTTTTGCTCATCTGCTGTCAATTTTACCCGAATTCCATAAGTATTTTTGGTGAAGAATAGGCCAACAAAGTGGATCCTGTATGGACGACCAACGTATGGTCCAACTTCTTCTAAATACTTGACACATTCCTCTACTGTACTTCCGCTGTCATTCCTACCACAAAACTTGGCAGTTGTGTGATATTTCAGATCGGGCATTCCAGAGTCAGGGTCTAACGGTTTTACATAGTATTCCAAAGGATTTGTCACATTACTTTCATGCATGAGTTGGTTGATAAACTGCTTGAACTCTGGGATTTTGTCGTAAGAAGCGAGAAAGTATTTTTTGCCTATTATGCTTATTGATTCAGCAGTACTCTCGTTGAAAAACCAGCCATAGAAAAGGGGAACAGAGGATGATAGAGAATCCGGAGAAATTATCGGTTGTGAGAACGAGGCTACCAAAAGAGGTGATCCGTTGACAAGTGAGGAGGCATTTGTAGATTTAGAATGAGTAGTCACACAGACTATCTGTAAGAATGCAATGCAATTTTAGAGACAATGAAATTGAAATGGATTTTTTTCCTCAGAAAAAACGAAAATTAATAAAACTTACCAGAAATATCCATTTGAGCCGAAACGTTAACATTTTTCAAAATTATTTATCTGCCCGTAGCCGCACAATAAACAAGTGTAATGAATACCCATGAACCCTTCCACTCTACAAAAATTTACTGACGCATGTTTTACGAATCTTTTAGTTGTCAGTTTACTGCATAAATATTTATTCAATTCTTTGATAATTTTGTTCTTATCATAAGTGAAATACAAACAGTAACTGTTCCTCTGCCTTGTGCATGGTTTGCTGCGCATTTTTAGCTGCTCAAACTTTCTTGCTTTCATAAACCCATCATCATGTATATTCATGAAGAAATGTTGATTTTTGTATTTGTGTTCATCTTGGTGTATGTAAAATGCAGATAAGAAAGGTGATAATCACAATGCTCACAAAAAGCAAAGCTCTCTAATCGTGAGTATGCTCATATTGATCACATAGCAAATTCCGAAGAAATTCATGTCCGCACAGATCAAATATTATTGGTAATAAAAACTGGAAGTTTTATTAAAAAAGAAGGTCAATAATAAATTATAATCAGCATCATCGTTACATGTTTTTTTTCATAAAGATATATTCATATATATGATGATTAATTCACAGTATTATTAATATTTAATTACGTGTGTGTTTCTTTTGTTAAAATTGTTTAAATTAAAATTGTCACATTCACATGTTTTTAATAATTATTATATTATGATTACATTGTACAGCACAATATTTTCCGGTATGATACACACCTTTTCATTTATTACATTGAAATAAAATAGTAACTGCTTAAATCTTAATTAAGACTAACATTTTTAATAACATTAGTGGTGGTGAGGGTTCGGTTTTGGTTGGTTAAATACATAAATGTGTATACATATATAGCGCGTAGGATTATATTGGTAGTAATATCTCATACTAACAATTAGTAATTATATCCTTATGCTTAAATGTTAGATTAAAATCAACGGAGAATAAAATGGAAGTTGTGGTGTATTTTTTTATGATGACGATGATGGTTTTTGTAGTAGTAGCGGTTACGTGGTGAGTATAACAGTTTTTTTCTTCTATTTTCTAGCAATTAATATTTAATCATTACATATTAAGCAGTACACAGTCTCTGTCAAGCTGATTACAAACGTGTTAGCCTATTACACTCACTTTTGCTTTTCTTTTGGATTGCCTTTTAAAACTTAATTTAGTTATGATAAATTGGTTGGAACTGGAACTTTATAACTAATTAAAATCTTGATGATAATACTATCGTGCTTACATTTTTCATTGGACTTGTGAAGCCTCAAAAAACTTCTCAACCTTCAACTGCATCACAATAAGACACGCAGGCATATTAGTATTTAGACAAGCATGCAAACTTTAAAAATACATGTATACTTTCTTTTTAAAAAGCACAAACATCTTTTTGTCCTTTTTACTTGAGAGGCAAATACATATACAGTTAATTAAAGTGATGACAAAATTGACAATAAAATCCAGTTTTATATGTCATCCAATCACCACCTTGGATCCACGATTACTCATTATACAATACAAAGAAAAGCAAAGGTTACAAGGCGTAGCCACAAACAATTTGAAATTTATTTGTGTCTCCTTTTTAGATCTCCAATCTCTACACTGCGCTGCACTGCTGTGGTTTTTAAGCATGTTACAATGTATTATTACAAGCGTATTTTTATATAATCATTCCGTAGATTATCTATTTTTTATGCTACAGTTTTTAATTAAAAACTACATTTTACGTGACATATTATCTATCTACATACACGTCGTGTCTCGTGTCGTTATACCCTTTTTTCATCGAATTTTCTTCAGCAAAAAAGTACAAATTAAAATCCTATTTTTAATAATAACATGATGCATGTAATTATGCCTTAAAATTGATTATATAATTACAATTATCTATTTTTATTATAGCACTTTTATCACTATATTTTCGAAAACAGTTCAGCTTTCAGCTTATACATTTTTAGCGGAGCAAAGTGATTTCTCATTTTGTTCAATACAAAATGCGAAGATTAGACAACTTTTATCGACCTTTTTCGCCATCATCGTGTAGTAATATAGTGCAGGCTTGTATTATCGCCATCGCCAGAAGAATAGTAACTTTTTGTGAAGTAATGCGTGGGTGGACTTTCGATACGTGGAATACAATACGACTCGAAAACTGACTGACTACATTTTGTAACGGTAATAAAATGTTAATAGGTCATTTTAATACTTCATTGGAGCCCGAATCTAAGCTAACAGCATAACAAACAATTTTAAAAAATTCTACGATTTTAGTATAAAAATGTGAGGTAGTTAAAAAATAACAGATAAATGAGATTGCTAATGGCTAAAATCAAAACAAACTTGAAATGCTTAATTGTTTAACCTCACATAAGTATGAATAGAGAATAGTTAAATTGTAGCTAGGTATAATCTCAGCAAGTTTTGTTACATACTAAAACGTATTTTGTCGGATTTTTTTTCACTTTTGAATAAAAAACAAATGAGAAAGACTGATAATCTTGTTTTGTTCTTTTTTTGTAACTGAGAGGCCTGTTCACTTTATATATTATCATTTTGTCAAGTTAAAAATCAACGTTAATTCTAATTAGAAATACATATTAGCAATAAGAACTCACTTTACGATAATTAATCACGTAATGATACCGTATGTATATTTTAAAAAGTAAATTGCAACTGTAGGTCACAATGTAAAAAAGACAGAAAGCATTTGATAATATTTTCGTGGGATACTTATAAAATTTACATTTTTTCGATTATGGTTTCAAATATGATGAGGCGATGATTAACAACGAACGAACGACGATTAAAATGATGTTTTGTGGTGGTGGTGGGTCTCCCCTACTGAATGTTAAAATTGTTTACGTTGCAGTTATCTTCTTCACTAAATGACGAGAGCCATGTCCTTCGTCTTTACAGTTGGCATTTTCTTTCCTATCCACAGGGCATTGTGAATGGTAAAAGCATCAATTGTGACGGTTAGGTGTTTCGTGTGCACTTGACTAAAGCATTTTCCGCCCGAGTTGTACCTAATTTCAGATAAATACACATGATTAATTTTGTGAATAGCTCCAACATTAATGGCTAACTAGTACAAGAAAAATTGGCGCACTCACTTGAAGAATTTTTCAAACATGCGGTCGTTGACCTGCTTGGGACCTACTCCGTACAACTTGATGATCTCCTCGGTTTCAGGGATGTAAGAATACAAAGCTCTAAACTGACACCCAGCATCACGGAACATGACAAGGAAATGTTTACTCTCGGATCGGTTGATTTCATCGAGCACCTTCATTTTGGCGTCCCGATTTACAACACCAGGGAATACGCAGTACTCAACAGCGTTAAGGATTATGCTGCGGTTGGACTTTGCAGTGGGTTGTTTATATAGTCGGAGACCTGTTGAAAATGACGGAAAATTTTTATGTTTAAAATGCGTGACATTTTCATAAATTAATCAAATAGAGGAAGTTTGCCGTACCAGAATAGTCCATGTTGGAGCTGGCCACGGAGGAAATATCACTAGCACCATCGTCAAAGCCTCGATGCCTTCGAGAAATCAAACCAGGAGGCAGAGAGCCAGGACCTGAACAAAATAAGTTGCAATTCTAGTTTTAGCGATTTACTCTTCCTACGAATTATAGCTATCCCAAAAGCATTGCATTGAAACTTGTAGCTGTAGCTTGTTTTACAAGTTCATTAATTAAAAAAGCGTTTCTCCCAAAAAGTGTATTGATTCAAGCTAATATATTTACTTTTTAAAATTTGAATTTAGAAAAAAGCTTAGAATTTTTACTAATTAATGTACATATTAAAAACTAGACTAGCTACACATTACAGCTTTTACCATTGCCAGACGGAGACGGAAGCGAACAAGAGGGCGGCGGTGGATGATGGCTTAAGCCCCCTAAAGCAAGATTTTTTCTGGCGACTATCTTGTGACCTAATCCACTTGTTGTGGTGCCTGGACTGGGAGATCTTCGTCTTGTTGTAGGAGGCGAACATGTTCCAACACCGGAATCCGAGTCGCGATTATTCTGACCACCACCAGCGCTGCTACTAGCGTCTGTTTCAACGCCTAAATAGCGTATTTTTTGTATTGCATGTATGTATTGTATTGGTAGTAGTAGTAAGCACGCACGAGTCGGAAGGAAGGACCATAAAAAGCGAGAAAAATTCGATTGCATAACAATAAAAGTTAATTTATATATAAATTTTATAGTAATTTTACCAAGACTTTTAACCGTTAATTTATAACTTTGTACCAACTACAATTACCCGTTTTAATTTGAACCGATATAAATAGAATATCATTGTCGCAAGTTTCCCAATAATATCTACCATTTACCCAACTTCCTATTTCAACCCCAAAAAAAGAAGCAATTAAAATAAGCGTTTTTTGAAGCTGAAGCATAGTTTTTTGTTAGTACCATAAAAGCACGTGTGTTCTACGAAAAATTTGTCAAAACCAAAAAAATTGACATGATATGTAAAATGTATGTGTAAATGTTAAAACTAATATATCCCGAATTCCTCTAAATAAAAATATAAACCAGTGAGAACCCAAAAATATTTTGTGCGATTTTCCCAGCACCCGTACAAAAACAAAAAATAAAAAATGGTTTGGTTCTAACCATCCAAAAGGGACGATGTGGAATTATGGCGGTGATGGGCTAATGACTCTTGGGATCCCAAATAACTATCCCGTCGAGATCGAACTTAAAATTGGAAGAAAATAAATTATAATTAAGTACGTATGCTATACTGTTCAAATTCCTGTTCTATCCTTCAATTTCGAGAAATCTGATGTTCTGCAATTCAACAACTATTATCGCAGACTTATAAAAACACGACAACAAAAGCTTGACAACTTTCAAACTTAAAAGCCTATCTGACTGACAAAACACAACAGGTTAAAAATAAAAAATAAAATAAACCAAAAAGCATTTATAAAAATTTACCTTCCAAACGAGAAGTAGATAAATCCCGAGGACGGGACCTTCGGTCATAAGAACTGGCTGGTCTGCGTCTCGTTTCTTTAATAATTTATTTTTCAATCGCAAGAAACAAACACAATACAAAAAAGCAAAATACCGAATTAGATCTTTTTTTAAGTCATGCAGGCATGCATCAAAAATACCATGCTGCTTATCATCATCTCTTCAACTATCTTCATTCAACTACATTTACGCAATTAAAATTATAAATAAAAAACAAAAAGGTTTGGGTGTCTGCAAGCTTGCAGGCAGTGCAGAAAAATACCTTGATTAAGTGACGATGTGGAACCCCACGGATCCCTGGAACCTGACCGGTTGCCTCCACCAGCTTCAAACACGCAATCAATTCCATTAAAAATTTATTCATTTACACATCTTCCAAACACTCAATCAATCAACCTTGCATTCCAAAAATCATGCATACACTCAAAATAAAACTGTTTTAATGTAAAATTAAAATCAGCCAACTTTTAAAAAAATCATAAAGTTAGCAAAAACATCAAAAATGTTATGTCTATGCCTATTCCCCGCTACATTACCCCCACTATTTTTTTCTCTATCATTTTTCGTGTTCCCAATTTGTATTATTCTCAACAAACTCAAAGATGTTGTCAAAATTCAATTTAATTTGTTACCTAACAGAAATGAAACGGAACTGAAACTGTATTGTAGTTAGTACAACGATGTTTTTGTAATATTGCTGTTTATCGGTTATTTTCGTTTTACGGTAAACTACAAATTTAGTTTAGTAGAAACTTGATAACTTTTCTAACAAATGATCAGACACAATTTATGTTTTCAACATACCCGAATACAAGGTATTGGAAGATCCTCGTTTACCATACGACCTAGCCAGGCTGGTGCTGGATGTTTGACTATCACTGCGTCGGAGAGCACCTATAAAATAAAAGATGACCCAGTTTAAGTAACTTTCTCAAATACATAATTTTAAAAGTAAAGTGCATGTACCCTTTGTGTGCTGCGTACCATGTCTGGGCGTTTCTGAGCCGCTAGGTCCCGCAGAATCCACTTCCGACAAATGGATCGTCTTGGGCCTAGGCCTTGTTCCAACACTTGAGCTGGACTTGGGCCGCATAAATTTCTTTGCACTGCTTTCCTGCACTTCCCAGCCTCCTTTTGTCTGTAAACACATCAACCGATAATTCATTTTATATAGAAGCCCTTCACAAGGAATTTTCATAGAAGAGAAAAACTAGTCCGAGCCCAAAGAATTATTCTTTTTCTTTACGAATTGACGATATCATCGAATACCAAGAGTGCAATTTAAAAGGAAACGATAACGATAATAAAAAATATATTTTAAATGGAATAATAAGAAGCACTGCTCTAACATCTTTATCCATTTCTTCTTGTTTTTTCATTCGATATGATTCCAGGATTGCCTGTCGCCTTGCTTTCTCTTCTTCTCTTTTTCTTAACTTTTCTTCTTGCTTTGCAGCCTCAATGTCTCTTTTTCTTTGAGTTTCCATTTCCATTTTCCGACGACTTTCTTCCACTTGCTGTTGTCTTTTCAGTGACTGCATAAGAATTCGTTCCTTCTTCTTTTCCATTTGGTATTCCATCTCCTGCGTGAATAGAACAACATCCCAAACAAAAAATAAAATAAAAAGATGAAAAATACATAAAAAGATAAACACGAATTATGTCAAAAATTATCGTGTTCACAGAAAAATAAAATATTTATAAATTCAACAAACTAAAATATTCGTTGCATGCAACTAAAAAATTTGTTCACTAGAAACAGGCAAAGAAGCAAACGTGCAAATTCCTTCTCGCCTCAATCAAACAACAACCAGAACAAAACTACTAATTTCAAACTCGGACAACGTAAACACACACTGTCTATATATATTTTATACACAAATCCTACAGGGACGATCTCCAAAAAAATTTGGAAACACACTCAGAAGAGAAAAAACTATTAATTTTCCAATAAAACAAAGTAAGAATACGAACCGGATCCAAATGCGGCTTTTCATCAATAACCAATTCTCCTGAAGGCTTTTCTCTATCATCACAGGCGTCGTTTTGATGATGATGTCGACCATAAAACCTATTTTCTTGATCGTCAAAATCATCATCTTCTTCATCTTTCTGAATGGGCACGTGGTCGACAATGGACTTAATATACTCTGTGGTCAAATCTCTTCGTTGGTCTCTGGAATTCGCACTAAGACCACCACCCACACCAGAAGAAGTACCAGACTCTCTTCTTTTCGCAGGGGAACGTGTTCTAAGTGGTGGTTTGGGTCTTTTGGGAGCGTCGCTGTCTAAGGCAATGTAAAATCCTCTTTCGTTATATGATGGATTTTCGTCAGAACTTGTGAGGGATCCTTCAGGAGGGGCATCACTGGTAAATAGTCGATGTGCTGAAGGTCTTGGAGGGGATCCGCTCTCGGGTGTAATTCTATAAGTTTTGGAGCCTGATGTGATTTGATGGAGAGATGACTTTTTCCCACTACCGCTACTCATTGAACCCAGTTCATTAGCTAGAGGTGTGGTGTCATCCTGAACGAAGGAGACTGATTGTGGTTCCATATCGTCAGGAGGTGGGGTAGGTAATGGAGCGTGGTACATGGTAGCAGCAGCCGCGGCAGCAGCAGCATTAGCAGCGTTTCTCTGTCGTGGGGGAGGAGTAGGTTTAACTTGTTTAACTTCTGCTGGCTCATCGGGTTCCTCACTACAAAAATTCCAGATAAAATAAGTCAACAAACACAACGCAATTCATAGAGATTACATCATTCCATGTAGTACAAGAAGTAATTAGCAAGTCAATTAGAGAGACCGGCAGGTATAGGAATGTAGCAGCAATTATCAAGGTAATTAGCAAGTCAATTCATTCATGTAACATAACACAACGTACGTGGTCTGTTGTCGTCCAAAGAGACGATTTCCTTGAGTATCTGCATTGGAATGAAGACGAAAGGAAGAGCTATAGGACAAACTGGCTGGGTTATTATTAGCACCACCGCCACTACTGCCACCTCCCCTGGAACTGTGTAAATGAGGTGCAGCGGCTGTTCTCACGTCACCATTGTAAACGACACGTGGTGGCGTCATGTTTTCACTTGCAGGCGGAGGATTAGTGGTAGTATCACTGTCACTACTATTATTATATGTTTTCGGACTTCCCCACTGAGATCGTTGAGGTGGTGGTGGTTGTTGTTGAGAGGAGGATTGAGGGACTCCACCGCCTCCACTCCCACCACCACCACCACTTGGCACAGTCCACGTTTTTCTTTTAGCGGTATCGTTGTTGGAATGAGGACCACCAGCTTGTTGATCTCCGTGAAGGAAGAACTGGCGACGGATTTGTTCCTGTTGATGGGTTAGCCGTCCTATATCCGTTTCCAGTTCGGTTAAACTACAGTCCATACGGGCCAGGGATCGTTGATACGTTTCTATATCCATGTTTTCGATTTCGGGAGTACGGCACGGCTCATCAGTCTTTGATAACCACTTACTTTCCAAGTCCTAAAAAATTAAATGATTTATCATTTATAGACTTTTACTGAATTCAAAGTTTTTCTACGTAAGTTCCAAACAAGATTGATCAAAAATCAAAATTAATAATAGTTAATTAATAAATATAAATAAATAAACTCATAACGTACTCGCGCCACAGTAAATTCTTCCAACTTAAAATTGTTATTCAAATAAAAGGGCTAAACAAACAGAATTAGTCAAATCACAGCACATACATAAATTAATACATAAATTAGAAAGCAACGATGTATTAAACTGCATAGACTAAAAATCTATAATATAACTGTAGTAAAAAGGCAAACAAATTAGTTTCTACACGTACAAAAAATCTAAAATGAACAAAGCAATTACATAAATAAAAACAAGCCATGCAAAAAAAATTCAACGAAACAAAAAAACGGGTTAGACATTTTTAAGCATTTTTAGACAGTTACAAAGCGAACCTTGAGCGATAGCTGTTTTTTCCTTGCGCTCATCATCGCATGATCACCAAGCGCTTGCTGACTATGACCACCGCCACCACCACCGCTTGAGCTTCTAAGAAACTGCGAAGCTGTAGCAGTCGAAGAAGAACTGCCCCCAGCACTACTTAAATCGCCACCTTTCCCCTTTACATAATTATGAAAATATTTGGTATTTTTAAGATGATAAATATAGGATTAATTGAATAACCAGAGAACCGAAGGAATATAGATGGTTAGTTTAAATAAAGAAAACCAGTTTACTTACTTTATTAAGGGCTTTTAGGTACGCTGCTTTCCCCAGTTTGGCTTGCTGCTTCGTTACGATCGTTTCCATTTTCGATTTCTCCATTTCAATTCGCTTCCTCTTCTCTTCCAACTTGAACCTGATGGCGTTAAGTTGGGCAGCAATGTCATCAGTATCAAAATCTTCCTCCTCGCCACCCCCATGTCCTCCTCCTCGGTGAGGACTACTACTATAACGATTATGATGAGACTGGTACTGTGGATGTTGTTGTTGCTGATGGGATGAATATTGAGGATGGTGGGATTGAGGTCCTCCTCCACCTCCTTGAGGCGAATAGGGATTTTGTTGGTGATACTGTTGTTGTTGTTGTTGATAGTGTTGTTGTGGGGGAGTATTGTAGGATTGGTTATGTGCTCGTCCAGCAGGCAACGTGTGATAGTCTGGGGATCCGTATTGGGACATGTTTGGATCCCCTCCTCCTCCCCCATTTCCCCATCCGTTACTACTATTACCTAAACGATAACTATGACTAACTGGTGGTGGGTTATTACTACTGGATGCTGTGGATGACGGGGGAGTGTTACCCTCACTGCTCTGCAGGTACACAATGTTTATAGGCTTATTTGGCAGATCTGAGAGACGAGACAGGTTGGTCATGCTTAAGCTCCGCAGGGGGGCATCTGTACAGAAAAAATATAATTATTTCATTCATTAAGTTACCATCCCTTACAAAAGTCATTGTTTCGCCCCATAAAAACAAAACAAAATCTTGTCTCTTCACCTCGATTCCCTACCGCAAACTAAACTATAATTTAAAAACTAAAAATACTAAAAAGCGTGTCTCTAAAAAAACAAACCTCCAGACAATCCCCCTGGTCCATTTCCTCCTACTCCACCCACTTGATCATTATTATTCATAACATAAACGGTAACATTGCCATTTTCTTGGGGCGGACTATGATTATTTGGTTGGTGATAGTCATGATGGTTATTTTGTGACTTCTGAAAATGATTAAAATTACCACTGGGTTGTTCATGACTTTGCTCTTCAGTCCGTCGTGTATTCGTGTTCATCATTGCATGATGCTCCTGTTCATACTGGTCCATTGTAACACTATGTTTCTTTTTTCCGTAGAAGGGTACATCACCACCCCCTCCTACACCACCACTGGTTGCAGCCACTCCTCCTCCTCCTCCAGCACTATTACCACCACCACTTTCACACATGGACGCCCTCTTGGAGGGATCTCTACCTCGTTCTCTTTTTTCTACTCCACTTGGGGACGGTGTATACTGAGGTTGTGGGTCTGGACTACCATAAAAATCTGGAGGATCCACAGAGTGTTGTCTCTTCACGTATCTTATCGGCGAAGCAGTAGCGTCCGTTACAACGGCAGGTTGTTTATCTGGATTCCTACCGATTGTAAACCTATTCAAATTATCTTGACTACCCCCAAAGTTTTCCACGGTCAACTGGGAGTCTGCCTCAGTAATAGAGTTTCTGCGGGAGCGTCTCCCTGCGTATGTCGTTTTGGTCGCTTTAAAGTCACTTGGTCGACCAGCAGCTTGTAGACCATCGGAATCGTTTGGATCACTCGTAAATGAGGAAGCACCAGCGGCACCACCAGAGCTGGGATCTCTTCGGGATACTGACATGCGACTTGCAGGACTACTTCGTTCATCCTGAGACGATGGCGATACTGAACGGATTACTTGAGAAAGCGTGGGCACATTGCGACCGCGATGTACCACAAAATCTTCAGATTCTTCGCTGGAACGTGAGTGAGCATAATACCTGGATATAGAAAGAATACAGCACACGGGATAAAAAATAAGAAATAAATTTATTCACGACCACGCATAACACAAAACCTGTCCTATAAACCATAACTAATACACCTACGCGCATATAACATGTCCACGTAGGTATTATAAAGTCCATAACTATGTACATATTTATCTCTGTAAATTCACACACCTGTGGTCCTTTTGGTTTCCAGACTTTTCAGAGTGTGCCTTATCACTGTAGTCATGTGGCGTTGTTGACCTTCTCAAAGGAACACTAACAACTGAAGCATTGGATGGCGACCTTCTTCCACTTGAGGTAGTACCTGCGGCGTGAGGTGGAGTATTTTGGTGATCACCGAAAATATTCTGCGCACTTCGTTGACTTCTCTCTTTTACGGATAACTGTCGTTTTGGTGTAGATTGGGCCGACTGGGGCCTAGAGCTCATAGCATTTCGATCTGGATCACAAATTAATCACACACGTACGTTAGTAAAACACAATATAACACGCTATGCATAAAATCACACACACTTTTCATATTCATGTGTGTGTATTTGAACACGAAGAACAGACAGAACATAAATGTATAATTTATTTATAGTCATTGTACACTATATTTGTAAGATGTATACTGACATGACATATAATATTTACTACAGACACTTAGAAAGGGAGGAATTTTACAAGTTAAAGAGTTATTAAGATATAACTTTACTCATTCGTACCTGGTCACCAAATAAAATAATAATTTGTAAGAATCATACCATGAGACAGATTAATAGATTTTATGTTTGCTACACAAGGAAATATTTTTGTATATAGCTATTTTCCATAATAAAAAAGGGAGGAAGAATGCATTGCAGAAAAAAAATCAACAAAAAATATACACACACAATTACTTATTTTTACACAAATAAAATTTTATGCACATACATTACTTGAAAAATTGTATGCGTAATAATATAATTATCAATTTGTGCTTCATTATCCATCATGCATAGTATGCATTGCATACAAACACATTGTAAAACTTTTTGGAGACTCCAACAAAATCAAGAATGAAAAGTAAAACCAAACCACGAAAATCACAGCAGCACAAACACAAATGGAAAACAAAACTGGACTAGTAACTTTGTCTCCTGCTGGATTATTGCTTAAGGCAAAATATTTAAAGAGATGAGTAGTGACAATAGGGCACAAAATTGCAAGCCATTCATGGGCATATGACGCATACATTAATAAACCGCATGCCAAAATGCCTGCAAAGCAATAATACTACTTGGACCAGGCCAGGCCATGCAATGCCAAAAGAAAAATCCAAAACCACAAAAAGGAAAAAATCAAGGTTTCATGCAGTACATTTTGAACTCAAAAAAAACTTTGATAAAATGATTAACTTTGTTTCTGTGTGACGATGATTCACTATCCCACATAATAAGTTCAACATTGCACTGACTGATTGCAATGCTTTTGAAACAAGAACAAAACGCTGAGATGAGAAACGTAACAAAACGCAATGGAAAGATGATGATGATGACACCAACAAAGACAGAGAAAAAAATGTGACTCAATTTTTTGGTGATGATAAAAAATTACTCAACTTTTACACAAAAAACATAACAACTTAACTCACTACATGCATGCCACCACACATTCATGCCCATATTTCACAGAAAAGTGTTCTACATATTTTTAACACGTTACGGTCTACGCATAACAATACTTTTAAAATAGACTACTTGTCTACCAAGATACATCATACATACTTATATTATACTCTATACTTGTCTACACCTAAAAAGATGTTTTTTTTTGCTTCAAATCAATTTCGAAAAAAAGTGTTTTTTGTGTTGTGTGTGTCTATGTTTTTTTTTCTTTTTCCAAGAGAATTGTGTAGCAAACCTGAGGAGGAAGCAGCAGAAGAGGAAGCACAAGTCTGGTAAGAGTAAAGCGAAGGTCTGAGATCAGGAATTGTGATTGGGGATTGCTGAATAAAACCTCGTCTCATCCGAACCCCTTCCGCTGTCAGCCCTTCATTTGGGACAACAATACAACCAACACCATAATAATAGATTGATAACAAGAAATTTGAGTTTTTGTTACAAATTGATTATTACATTTTGGGAAAAATAGTAAAAATATATACAATAGACTGTTGGAGAAAATATTTTTAGTGTGCAAAGAGAACTGTAATGATGAAGCTATTTGTTTTGACAGTTAATTAGTTTTTTGTTATTTTTAATCTAAATACTCCTACAAATACTCTGCTGCGTTATGTTATAATAACAATGCACTCACAGGACACATTTTTTTCCTACTGAAGAGGATCACATAAAATTTCTTGCACTTAAAATTTAAATTGTTACACTATTTGTTTTTAGGTTATTCAAGTAATTAAACTACCACAGTAAAACAACCGGTATAATTGATAATTTTTCGTTTATAATTTTTAACTAACCACTTTTGCACACACACAAGATCACAAACAGAATACATGGTATGATTTTTTACATGTATTTTCATAAACCCCAAAAATCATACACAATTTTTGGCCACTACTTGCCTTAAGCTTCCTGTATTTTTGCCATGATTAATATGAGATATGATATGATTAATCGTCAGCTTAAAACCCATATTGCTCTTTTTGGTTGGATTATAATTACAAGATTGAATGCTACACTGGCAAAATGTAAAGCACACCTTTAATTAGCCCTGACTAGATGATGATAAAACTTTGTTTGAGTCATATAACAGCAGGTGAGCTTCAAAATACCATTTTTTATCGACTAATAATTATCTCGCCTATTAAATTATTGACCACACGCTGCACAACAACGAAACTTGTTTGGTTTTTAATAATAAAACAAGCTTTAATTACTGACTTTTTGCCGCTGCACTGATACTGCGATATAACTCATAATGATAAGCCGACTGACTAACCACACCACGTATGTAAACTAATCAGTCTAATAATTTAGTAACAATGAAAAAATAAATGCAATTAAGTCTGTCGCTGTAACATTTAACCGCTATCAGTGCGAGTGCGGTATGGTGTACGGCTTTTTATGTAGTGAGCGAGCACTGAGCAGTTATTCAATCCTCCAATTCATTCTTTTACTCTTTTGCATGAAAAAAAGTGAACTTGAAACATTTTAAACACAGCTTAAATATCCTATTTTTTGGCAATGCTTTTGCAATGGCAAATACGTTATCGTCACACGTTAACAAAAAACAATGCAACCAAAATAGCCCCTTCGGCGAACAAACTTATTTTTGTTTTAATTCACTCATTTCTGTTCCGAACAACCTTCATCCACCAACAACGACCAAAATGTAACCAATAAACCACCACGAAAACTACCAGCATAGCACCTTAACTTTTTCTTTATGCCTTCGTCAGTCAGTCAGTTTATTATTTAGTGGATAGTGTGCACTATGCAGTATAAAACTTCATGGCAGCAAGATATATTTGTATATAAAATTTCATTTTACAGCATTTCTCTCACATGAAGAAAAAATATAATGAACATGTTGATAAGTTGAAGGAACAAGTAGAGAGATTGAGAAAAAGGATTACACAGAAGAAGAAAACAGTACAGTAAAAAACACTCATAGTAAAGTCATCATGATCATCAACATCATCAAACATTTTCATCGTAAAAGACCACCGTTGCTGCTGCTCACTTCACTTCAGGCCAGCCAGGCTTCGCGTCTTTACTACTGACTTGACTATGACTTTGGCTTATTATTAAAAAAACGAAGAAAGAAAAGAGAGGAATTCAAAAGAAGGATATAAAAAAGGTGAAATGGATATATATATAATGTTTGGTATGTAATGTAATAATAATCATCATCATCACCATTATTATTGCAACGGCAAACGGTGAATATTACTACTGAAATGGCAATGATGATAATATAATATACCATGAGAGTACAACATATAGTCATAGTCTTTTTTAATGATGATTTTTTATTAAAAAAGGAAAGAAAAAAATGTGTTTAGGTATGTAGATTAGTTAGTGATGATGGTGCTGCGGTGTTGTACAAGTGGTGTGTTATGTTAGCTGAGTTGAGACTTGATGAGAGAGCTGACTTTTGAAAAAAACTGACACAACGACGAGTAGACAAAAGATAAAGTGTGAAAAAATGCACATGTATTAAGAAAGTATTTATGCGATATTCAATATAACAGTGTAATATAACCTGTTACACAGTGAAAAGCTATGCATTATAGTCGATAGTTAGACAGCGCATGTAATTTAATGTTGATGCTCATGGCATTTAAAAAGGTAAAGTAGTTAATTCCTCTCTCTCTCTCTTTAGATTTGCATTACATATTATAATACACTGAATGAATTTGCTTATTCTTCTTCCTTTCCGTTTTTTCCTTCTTGAGAAACATGACGAGTCACACAAAAGGGAGAGAGAAAACTTACAAGAAGATTAAAATCACCTTACAAGATTGTTGGGTTGTATATTTGCAATGCATAAACCCATCGTACTTATGTACTTTGCGGTGAATTTACTCACTAAAAGAGATACATTGGCTACAATGTTGATGTTGATAAGTTGGAAAATACTACAAACTCTTTGTGCCGGTGTACCAACCAGCATCAAAGGTGATTACATACATTGGCTTGGCAGTTTGCAGTGTGGTGGTGAATGACGTTGTCAGTGGATGAATGAATCATAGTGAAGGGATGAAATAAAGGAAGTTTCCCTTTATATCCTTATATGTACGTAATATTTAATGTTTAAAGCCAAATGTAGAAGGTTTAAACTTTAAAGTAAACACATAGCACCCGGTTTTATTTGATAAGCTGTAATATGGGTGCGCAGATGCCATATGCATAATGGCTCTATTGTGTTAACCCTTTACTCTCATAAAATTTTAACGTTGTTTTGTTTGTTGTTAGGACGGATGTGTTAGGTTGGTTTGTGGAGGAGGTGAACGGAAGTTGCAGCTCTTCACTGTGCCTCAAAAGTCTGTTATTATCATTGCAGTAATGAAACTATTTAAAAGATTGAGTATTTAAATGGTATTCTTAAGAATACTAATCTTGACGGGAGAAGTAGAAGTGTGCATATTTAAGCATGAATTTATACTCATGTTTGATTTCTCTTGTTGAAGGTTTACAAAAATGGAAGAATAAATAAAAAATAGATTTTACTTCTTTTTTATGAAGAACGACATTGTTCTTCTATTCATGGCACATAATGTGCAATATGTGCATTCACTGCAGTGCATTGAGTGCATAACTGTAAATCTAGTTAAATCTCCCATCTATCTCCCAACCCAACTACATTTACTGTATGTACCCATTCAAAAGATTATACGCAGCAGAGAGAGAAGAAGAAGAGAACGGAATGCATGTTTCTTCTGGGATGATATTATGATGAACTATAAGATTACCTGTCCTCTCTGCACTATTCTGCATACTTCTATTTTATAAAAGTGCGGAAGGAGGCTTTCTTTATAGTGAATACAATATGAGTATGATTTTGCATTTTTTTCTTGTATTTTCCTCCTCGTTTTGAATTTTGTGAATAGATGCACTCAGGTTGGAATAGAGGAAACACCTACACACCCTTTCTTCTTAGTACTAAAAAATCTTCCTAAATTCACATTCACTTTGAAACAAAACGGTATGCACCTGTTTTGTCCTCCCTTTTTAACAACAGTTTTTTTACACTTGACCGCACTCTTTTGTTCACGAAAAAAGCACAGTGACAATCACTGGATCACACTTTATTTTGAGAAAACTTACCAGAAGGTCGAATAGGTATCATTTGATGGCTCCCAAGGAGCTTAACACATTGTGCCGGTTGCAGCTCCAACTGATTGAAAAGGTCCGCAAGAAAGTTGAGCATGTTTTGTTTCATGCTCTCATGCAAATAGAGAACATCCTCGAAGGTGAAGTGGCACACGTTATAAGGTAGTGAGTCCCGACAAACCCTCTGCACCAGCTGGAGATTCCAGAGGGAGTCCGACACGCTCAACGGCTCTCCAGGATTTGGAACAGAAATCTCGGACAAGGCCAACTCCTCTTGACAGTAGAAAGCCAGCAACGAGCACAGGCCTACACCGTCTGCCAAGTCAGTCAGGTCTTGGAATAAAGGCAGTTGTGACCAGCTTTCCACTTGTGATGAAGACTACATAGAGAAAAGTATCCCAAGAGCAGAGCAGCACCAAAATAGTTTTACATTCCAAAGAAATTCGTGCGGTTTTACGTTGATTCGTCGACATCATAATAATGGTTCCAGTAATTGCCCAACAGAGAAAGCACGTTTCACGGAAAGGGACGAAAAAGGAAAGAGAACATTAGAGTACGAAAATAATAATAATAAAAGTGAATTTCAGATCTTTATCTAGAATTTTCCATCTATTTTTGCGTGTATAATATCATAATATCATGTAATATAAATATATAAAAAAACTTATATACTTTTCTTATTCTTTATTTTCTCTTACCAAGTTATGCTCGTGAGCATTATTATTCTGGATAAAATCCTTGATGGCAAGTACTGAGCGATTGATCCAGAGAAGGAGTGCCTCTTCCGCATCCGATGGCATTTCACCTGAACCCAACCAAACCCTGACTTTAAAAGGAAAAATCACCACAAAAAATACACCAGAATGTTAGCAGAGATTACACAAGCCGACAGAGAAAAAGAAAAGAGTCAGTGAGAATGAAGAGAGTGAGAGAGGATGTTACATGGAAAATGAAAAGACAAAAGAGTTAAAGATCACAAAAACAAACAAGACAAAACGATTGTACGTACATGAGTAAAATATATTACTTTTGAACGAAAGCTAACAAAATACTACTTATGTACTTTACTGACAAGGTTAAAAAGATTTTGTGAATGAACAAAACTACATACAACAAAACAATCTAAAAAGGGTACGCATAACATGCTTTATAAAAGCCGAAACATGCCGACTGAAATACACTAAAAGACCGACCAACACGCTTATTTATTTTCTTAATTGCGAAGGTGTTCTTGCATGAACAAATATAAACAAACTGTTTTAAACATGTGCATGCATGTGTACTTTAATTTTTAAATTCAAAATTAATTCAAATGACCATTCCTTCATACTCCTCAAACATGTTTAACGCTAAAACGAATTAAAAATCCAATAAATTAAATTTTTTGAAAAAAAATTGTTCTGAACAAAACTACAACAAATAGATATCAATGTTATGTTCTAGATATCAACCTATTCAATCCAAATTCCAAATATTCATTTGCTATTCTTTATCATTTAACAAAAAGTGAAATGAGCCAGTAAGTTTTTAAATATAATTTGTAAATATTTCTGTTCTGCTGATGCTGATGATATGATAATTAAACTGCACTACATATCTCACATGTTTGATTTTTTGAAATTTATAAGTTTGCAGTTTTGATATGTTATGCTTTGTTAATATAATTTATTTAATAGTAATAAAATCAGTCGTTTTAACGGCTTTTTAATAAGGTTTTTTATGTTCGTACTATCAATCGATAAATTTTGGTATTTACGCTTGAAAAACTAGTGAATTTTGGTCTATATAACTTTATGTATAATGTTCAAGGATGAGGGAAAAAATGAGCTAGCATTTAGCGTGCCCTTTACATCTGCACTGCATCTAGCAGTTTCCTATTCAAATAATTTAGATTATAAGTTGATGATAGCAAAACCTTATTTTTATCACATAAAATATAGCGTAGGCAGCGACAGCGATATGGTGGTCATTTATAAAAATATACTTGATAAGAAAAACGAATAAACTATTGATACGTTACAAACACATTACACGAGACAGACAAATACAACAAAAAAGAATGAAAGAAAGTACTGCTTGTACTTTACAAGCAAAATTATAAGGAATCGAAAATTTTAAAGATAAAAAAGTTACTTTGTATTACAATTTTAGTTACGATTACTTTGTGATTTTCGCTACATGAATCTCTGCTAAACTACGGGCAAATAGTATACAGACATTGACATTACCATTACCACTCAAACATCCTGTACAAAACAATTGCACAAAAAATTGAAGAAAAGTTAATAGCAGGATTTTTATGGCAATAGTAATGTCTTTGTCACATGCAAACAATTTTTTCAGACAATAATTTCGACTACAACGGCAAAAGATAATTTGCAACTGAAGAACTGTTTTTGTCCTCAAAAAAAGGGGAAAGGGTGGTATCTATAATTATTCAGGTTGACTTTTCACTTACGTGGATGCACGTTAGGTCCATATCGTTGTACCGTGTTCATAACCCTTTCGTTGGATATGATTTCTCTGACTTGGAGCACCATCATTGCTTCAATGACAGCCATGTGGGCACTCTGTGAAAAAAAAAATGTCAAATGAAAAAGTTGCAATGTTTTATACCAAGATATTCACAAATACCTCAAACAACAGATCCCATGATTTTCTCGAATTCAGTCATATTTTTCTAGTAAAACTTGATTTGGTCAACTTACAATTTTTATAGGTGTATTCTGAATGAGAACCGTTTCGGTGAGCTGGATATCTGCGGGAGCCTGAACATAGCACCCTTTGCGTGCCAACGCCTGCACGATGCCCCACGGACTGAGCTGACTGAAGTTAGGATCCGCATAGATATTGCACAAGGAAAGACAATACAACTCGGCATTGGACAGCCCCTGTACAACATGCGGCTTAAGATGTTCCTCGCCCTGCACAAAAACGGAAGATAAAGAAACACCAAAAGTTTAATAACTAAACATCCTTTTTAGGCAATAAAACTTGAATTAGAGTACATAGCATAGCTAGAAAATCATTAAAATTTCATACACTTTCCCCATTCATATAACTCATGAGAAAATGTAAGAAAACCATAAAACATGACAGTTGGCAGACAGACAGTAAAGCCATAAAACTTCATCTCTCCGCTACCTAGAGAATGTGACTACAATGCAAACTGCCTTTGAGATGGGCTTTAGTAATAATGAGGTATAATCGCTCAAAGTGAGTGGAAAATCAATCCAAATCGGGTTAAACACACACATATTATTATTTTACGCAGAAGTTAAATATATAACATATGTACATACATTATGGTTTGTTTCTTTTTACTTATTTAACACACTATTCCCATTCACGGCCAAAACAAATACCAGAAAAAGCAAACTTAAGTGAAACTCCCATATCCCATCTGCCACATTAAACTAAACTCATCTTGACATTTGTTACATGCTTCCTTTTTCTCTTTTTTTCCTTCCCATTCAAACCGAAGAATTGTATGATTCTCTTTTCCCAGCACCAGTATTTTCCCTAGACAAATTGATCCTAGTCCTAGTCTCCATGTTCAACTGCTACTGGATCACACGCACACACACACACCACCACCCACCCATCCTATCTTCCTCTACTATACTTCAACTACATGATACAGTGGTATTTTCCAAAGGAAAAAAGAAGAAATGGGTGATTCCATTTACTTGAGTGCTTTATATACACATTTTCACGGTCGGTGGTGGAATGTTCTTTTTTTCTCTTAGCTCATCTTTCTCTTTCTTCTTTTGACATGATGTGAGTCATAGCATCAGGTGCCTAAAGATCTAACACACTTTTTTTTTGCTCCTGCTACTTTCCTGTCACTTGGGAGGGGAAAAGAGGATGTTATGCTGTTTTGGAAATAAACGCTGAGATGGGTTGGGTGGGAGTGTATAATAGTTTACTTCAGTAGCAGGTTTTTTTTAGCAGGTTGGAGGATGTGAACGTGAAAATGATGATCATTACGTGTTTCATACACTCCATTTAACAATCAACACAGCGGGAGCGGCGAGCGACAGAGAGCCTTACAATATAACAAGGTCATTTCTCTGTAAGTTGGACGGAAGCTATTTAAAAAAATTGTGTTCTGTGAACACGGACTTAAAGGCAGTTTATATTTTAATAAGCTTCCTACCCGTGCTACAAAACTGCAAGCTTTTGTAAAATATTAAATGGTGTAACTATTACTTTAAATAAACAAGTGATTATCATTTTCATGTTCGCAGTTTGCATCACATCTTTACCTTTTATCTTTATGATTATTCAAGCAATCACCGGCATGCCATATTGTAGTTTTTATCACATGACATACCGGTCGGTACACTAAAATATGCATGGTTAACTTTTCACGAATTGGGACGGACGAACAAAAGATTTTATGGGGCTTTTAAACAATTTCCGGGCAGTAATTGAAAAAGCATCTTGAACTATTTAAGATGATGATGTCAATTTGAGTGAAGAAAATTGAAGAATGGCTAGTTTTGCATTCACACATTGTAACCTGTCATGTCGTCGCGTTTTTATGTCTACATCCTGCTGCTTTTTATCGAATAAATTAACAAATTCTGAATGATGATGGATGACTTTGTATTCTTTATAAATCAGAAGCTATAAATAGCTAAGTACATAGTGCTAACTTGATTATTAACTCGACTTTTATTTAAACTTTTGTAAGTACATTCTTGCGTAAAATGTGCTAATCATCATAAAAAATATGAAATATGCATTCATATTTTAATTTCAGGTTTGGTTTAACGCTAAAATCGTGAATTAAGTTTTAACTTGAGTGGATGTATGTAGGTTTGTCGGTAAATTTGTAGGTATGTATGTTTTAATACCATTGTTCAACTTACTTCCACATAACTTATCATCACTCACATGCATTATAATTACTGCATGTGTGCATTCGATATGATTATATGATTACTCGTAAAACATAACAGGCAAGTTTGTAATATTTAATTATCCAAGAGCAGCCAGAGTGGCCGAATGGTTAGTGCAGTTATCACTATTCTTGTTCAAGCCACATGTTTT
>JAQFXM010002635.1:0-23780 GCA_034693345.1 Entomobrya multifasciata
AAATATACCCAACACATATCCGTGAAATGCTTCGTTTGTTAGAAAATTGAAGTTTAAAAAATTCCGGACCTTTATTGGACAGGCTTTACATACACACATAACATCCGACCGAACAAACAAGTGTGTGTGTGTATGTTGATACATATTTATATTAAAGCGCATCTTCAAATACGTTTAAGTAAATAGATGCAATAAGTAATCATCATCAGCTTTTAATCCAAAAAGACCGACATGACAAG
Source organism: Entomobrya multifasciata (assembly GCA_034693345.1). Taxonomy (NCBI): domain Eukaryota; kingdom Metazoa; phylum Arthropoda; class Collembola; order Entomobryomorpha; family Entomobryidae; genus Entomobrya; species Entomobrya multifasciata. Next base: position 240 of record JAQFXM010002635.1, read on the forward strand.
GGAGAAAGAAATTGAAACTGTTTTCTCTTCTGCTTCTGGCAAAATACGAGAAACCTGGTTGAGTGAAGAGAATAAAGACATTGAGTCTTATCATCACTTTTATTGTTATTATTTTTACTCACTTGTTGTATAACAGTTTACGTGGGTATTTACTGTGTAATTACGTCAAATAATAATATTAATAGTCAAAGCAAAGGTTTAAAAAGAGAACTTAGTTTAGTGAATGCTCTCCCTGCCTACGCATAAATTTATTGTATTTTAAAAGCAAGCAGAGGGTTTACAACCACCAAAGATTTCTATTTGCAAAAGTTTATCATCTTGATGATCATCAGTAAAAGTACTTAGAAATTTTACCAAAATTATTATGCTTTAAAGCATTTCAGGGATTTTGTAGATTTTCATATAATTTTTTATGCTGCGCATCAGGTCACTGCTCTGCTTTCCAACCACTAACTATTCTATATTCTCGTAAAATTATGTAGTGATAACAATAACACTTTTAATTACTTTTACTTCTAACGAAATCCCACTTTAAGCCTTTTCAAACCATTAGTTTCAGATTTCACAAGAATCACACAGATACATACACGCAAACACACGCCAGCACCAGCAGCCTACCAAATTCCCTCCTTTTTCCTTCCACAACCAAAAATGACTGATATACATAAAAAGGTTGATAAACTATCATGATAAGATTATAAACCGGCATTATATAAGCAGTGGTTGTGATACTAGTGATCCTTCCTCCTTCATTTCTTTTTCTGTTCTGATACCAGTATACTTACTTCTCATCCCCCAAAATAAAAATTGGGTATTTAGATGGACCAACGAGATAAGTAAACTGGTATCAGTCAGTGGCTGGGCTTCCGTTTTTTTTGTAATGATGATGCACACAGACAGCAGCACACTTTTAATACCATCACCAAAATATATGTAGCTAGCAATTTGATCTGATTGTATGATTGTGACTGAGTGGTTGGCTGAAAAGAAGAAGGATCATCTTCTTTTTTTTCAAAAGTGGCAATAAGTAATTCCAAGAATCCTTGCATTATGTATTTAGTGCACCAGAGAGATGATATAAGAATATAACTTACTCAAGTTGCTCCTCTTTCTAAGCTGTAGTTAATGTCATTTCGTCATGATAATCATGATCATGATCATCATCGTGAGCATTTATAGTAAAACCAGCCACCAAAAATAATACATTTTTTATGTTGATATCCTTCTCTCTCGGATTCCATTGAAAATCCTATTTATCATTATATCATATCATCATCATCGTTGCATCGTCTCTATTGCAATGCAATAGCTCGAGTGACAAGATTTGAAAAGAGAGAGAAAAAAATGAAAAGAGAAGAGATACAGATTGGTTGCATGTAATGTGAGCTCAACAAAGCATAAAAAGTATTAGTATTTATTTTCTCTCTCTCATTTCGTTTCAATATTCCTCAGGGATGATTATGGAATGGGTCATGATGATGATGATGCATTTACTTGGATTCAAATTAATGAACCAGTGCTTATGCAGTTCGTTGATAGTAATTGTGAAGTGAAGGAGGACGTGGTTGGCAGAGCAAGAGAACAAGGTTGATTCACACAAACAACAACACTCACAATTTTTTCATGTGTGATTTCTCCACTCTCACTGGTAAGCGTAAGAAAGTAGTGATAATCGTAATCATATTCATAATAATAAGTATTTATGGATGTATATTATATGTATATGTGTACCCTACTTATTTTCTAGTCTGTTGAACTACAAGTAAACATGGATTCATTAGAATTTTATTTTTTAAATCATGTATTAGATGACATTTGGAGCATGGAGTTGGTAAAAAAAGAGAAAAATGAGAAGGGTGAAGAGATGTTGATCAATTTTTTAAGGAGGGAGTTTTGGAGGGAAGGAAATGGCGTAGGGATTTAGTTTTTTCTCTAAAGACCGTTTTGTTCACTAGTTTTGCATTTTCGTTTCATTTTCTACAAAATCAAGTTGCTCTGTTGATGATGATTACGATGATATGGTGATGGAGTATTATGATTGCATCAGAGCTTAAGTTTTAAAGATGATGAGAGGAGCTGGAATGAGGCTTTGCCTGTCGGTGATGATTTAGGAATTAAGTCACATAGCATACATAACACATAGTCTTGTATACAAATATGTATTGCATGTAATATTTAAAAATAAAAACGAGAGAAAAACCTCTCTTGAGGGATTTTAATCATTTTTTTAGGGATCAGATCAGCGAGTCGTCAGAGAATCACAACACGACAGCAGAAGGAAACACAAGATTGACTACGAAATGAAGTATGAACCACATCATGATCATCGTCACCATCCAACACAATAAAATGACAACTGGGATACATTATTTTCATTAAGTTAAGAATATATAAGCTGGGTTCGTATAAACGCTCGTGTTTAATGATTTTAATAATTTTTAAACTTTAGAATCCTTCCTATTATTGCGTGACAAAAACTTCAGAATCTTGATGATTTGTAATTATGATTATTGCTTTAATTTCTTTACAAGGCCATAAAAATATTTTCAGCCAAACCAAACTCTTCCTATACCAAGTTGAACAATAAATAAAAATATAATATACATATATTCATGTTTTTTGGTTCCTCCTACTGTCCTCCTCTGTCCCATTATTTTGTAAAGCTATACCCATTTTTATTCTGATATGCATTTCGGGTAACATGCCGTCTCAATTGGGCTTGCTCTATAAAAATCGATCGATCAGTGAAAAAAACATCACATTTATATACATAATAAAAACGAAAAGAAAAGAACACCGAAAAGAGAAAAAAATATCCACAGAAACTCATATAATAGGCATTCATGCATTTAATATTGCATGTACCGTATTTATATGTATATTTTTTCATTTGATGCACTTTATTTATGCACATGCACACACAATGCAAATGACACTTTATAAAAATACAATAATTTTATTCTGCTGGCTGTTCATTCTTGCGCGTTCAATACTGCTCCAATAATTTCTATGCACACCCAAAAATCTTCTCTTTTTTGTGTCACCACTGCCGTTTTACTGCTAGTCTACATATTTTTTCTAAAAGAAGAGTAACAGTAGTAGTGAAAAAACCGACAAGTAACATAAACACAATAAGATACACACGGAAACATGTTTGGTTTGTTAGTTTTTACAAAGTGTACAAAATATGTAGCCTCCTGCTGAACAGAGAACCGACACGACAGACAGGGGACATCATAATCATCATCATCGTCGTCATCCAACCATTCATCCAAGCAGACAAACTTTTTTTTTTTGAGGAGAACGGAAAGCAGTGATATGAAAAAAATTTGGGAGAGATGAAAAGGGGACCAAATAAAGTAGAATAAGTAGACCCAATGAAGTTCAATTCTCTGGCTGCTGATGAACAGACAGAAAAAAACGGAGAACTGAGAAGAATAATCATAACAAACCATATAAGTGTATTTGTACACATGACACATGATGATGATTGCTATTGGTACTGAAGTGCCGTTGTTTTCGTCAACGTAATCATGTTTGTCGTATACATATTTTGTTCAGACACATTTTTTCCATATAAGTTGTAGTGTAAATGAACAAACTGGATCGACATTTTCCCTCTGCGATGCAATGGCATGATCACTATGGTTACTCATAAGATAACATTTTTGCTTATTACAAAGACGAGATGGACTTTGTCACTTATTTCTAGTGATACATGTTTTATTATTGTAGCTTATCATTTTATCTTGCTTAGGAATCTCACGTGCATGCTGTGCTCTAACAGTGGAGCCAAGTCATGCCAAGCCAGCTTCCTTCCTTTTTTCTGCCTGTTCGTCTGCCTATTCTAAAGTCCAAATACTTTTTAACCAAAAAAGAACCCAAAGTGTTTCTGATTGATTGTAAGAGAGAGATGCTCACACAGAAAATAACAAAAAAGCATAACAGCAAGCGAATCATTCTCTTATATGCGGTGTACTTATATTTCCACTTGTACCTATTTTCCTGCTCCAGTTTATCAGCAAGGCGTATATAGTATAGATACATAATATACTACAATAATAACACACACGCACAGTGTGGTGCACGCTGTCTTGCTGCTAAAACACACAGGAAGGATGTCAGAATGAGACGGATATAGAAATGATCTGTGTAGAAAAAATGGACGCATGAATGGAATGATGATGGGCAAGCTTGGCAGCTTGTATGAGTATTGCTGTAATAGAGAGGAGTTCAAGCCAAGCCAAACTCTACCCTCCCTTAACTTACCACACACATGCACATGTTTTCTATACTGATCGATTTTATTTTCAGACTGTCTCTCTGTGTCAATCATGATTGATTAGCATGGATGGACTTTATGATTAAAAGTAAATGGAAAGTAAAAAAAATCCCGAAACAAATTTTTCGACTGTACCTCTATTCTTTTCCGTGTCTCCAAGTTCCTATATGACAAGTCACGATTCACCAAAAAAATTGATAAACGAAAATTGTGGTACTGGTGCACTACACTTCATTATTCTTTAATCTATTTTTAAAACGTAAAGCAACATAGTAACTTCATGACATATTTTCATGTTTTCTTTAAAAAACGCCATGTAGAGTAAATTTTCCAATAAAGCTGGATGCGTAATGTATGTAGGTAAAATAAGTGCGTGCATAATCACATCACTCATTTTATATTTTGGCATGCCATTGCCATACCATACCAATACCATAACAAAATGGAATGACTCATTCATTTTATTTCCTTCTTCTGTGAATAGCTGACTGACTGAATATCCCCAATAAATACTTTTGTAATAAGGTCTGTCTCTCTGTACATCATCCTCATTTATTGCCCTGTTTTCTCCATTGTTCCCGCAGTGAGGCAGCCATATTATATGTACGCAACGGAGGGTTCAATATTACTTTTTTTCCTTTTACTACTATTCCTTCTGTTGCACAATTTACCACCATTCTTCCAGCACCCTGCCCTGCCTGATCGTCATTCTGGTTGTCATCGTAACTACCCAAACCCCAAAAAAAATTCTCAATAGGAAACCCTTGGAAACCTTGCTCTGCAAATATACTTTGAGAAACAATCGGAACTGGAACAGATCACAATTATTATTATGAATGAATCTTTTGACGAGTTCTTTTCCCTCCGTTACTACACCATACTCACATTCACTCACTCCCTTTATATGACTTTTGCTCGATAGTGATCATATTAGTATAACACCACGTTACTTGAATTGCACACACACAATGGAAACAACGCTTGTTTTGCCCTTGAATTCCTTTTTTTTGAAGATATGGTTGCATAGTGTAAATGTAATCAAAGGGAGAAAACAAACCGAAACGGGAGTCATTTTATCTAACGGTACTACTGTTGCTGTACTTACAGTTTGTTTCATTTATTTCGGTGGTTGTGACGATGACAGAGAAAACCTTGAATGTTGAATTTTATCAGTTTTATGAGCATATGATAACACATTGACAAGTAATTCCATGAGGACTTTTAGTTTTTATGCGACTCATATCAAGGAAAAAACTGCTTATTTTTGGGTCTTCTTTCTCTCAACCAGCGCGAAGGTCTTTTTTTCGCAAAGGAATACCGAAAATGCAACAAAGTACGAAAGGAAATTAAATGAACACTTATACTGTTTCAATGGTGATGACGCTGTTTGAATCTGTTGGGATTCGGACAGAAAAATGGTGATTACGCTTGTGCATGTACTTTTGGTCTTGCTGTCGTGTACATGACGGTGATGGAGATAAACTGAAAATAAAATGCTGCTCTGCTTATGCTATGCTGCAAGCATCATCACGAATCTTGTACAGTAAATAGCTTGACTATGCATTTAATTATCATTAATTATTTAAAGTGATGCAGTTGTTATATCGCAGTATGTGCCTTGCTGTCAGACGTTTCTTCCAAAAAACGCAGAACAAGCAGCTGTTTTACTTTTTTAATGTTGTGGAATAAACTCACGGAGTTTTTTTTAGTATACCAGGAAAAATATTGCGTGCGTGAGTGCGTGTCATTCATTCATTCAGCCATACTCTCATGAGCAAAAAAATACGTGCGTGCATCATCTATACGCAATATAAATGTACAAAAGAGCACTACTTCTGTGCTGCATAAATATCTCCATGCTTTTAGTACACGTGACATAACTATGCAATAAATATGCAGCATAGTTTGTAGTAAGCAGTAAGCAGCAATAAAGACCATAAAAATATTTTTTGTCTGGATATTTTTTTCTTCTTGCTTTCTTTAGCTCTACTTCGGCATAGCAGCACATTACCAAGTGTAAAACAAGGGGAAATGCAATTTATATGCACTTGGTCACGTTCAAGTTTTACTCAAGGGAAAGGGAACAATAGAAAAATAGAAGGGCACCATGATCATCATCGTCTCTCGCACAAGAAATTAGATTTTCCTTCATCATTTGCTTTGCAGTCTGTCTGTCTGCAGTGTGTAGACTGTAGACTAACGAGAGAGAGAGGGAGGAATGTATTCTTGCTTTTGTGTTGTGCATAAAATGTGTAATAAATAGTGTAAGAGGACAATATGTTGTATGTGTGCGTATAAAATTAACAAAATAGGCAGTCAAGTCACCAGAATACAAAAAATAGATGAGCAACATACATTATTATTCTTTAGAATAATAGTAAATGTGAATGGGGTTGACTTGACTATATTTCAGGAGTATGCTGGGTTGAGTGGGAAACAAGTGTCGTTGCGTTGTCAATGTGACGATGACTATGAAAATGAGTGGTGGAATGGCACTGACAAAAGTGACTATTTTGTCATAACGACAAAGAAGAATAAGAAGATTGAGTAATGTATACATGCATGATTTTATATTTTGTTGTCGTTTTCAGTACTATTAACTGCTACTGCTGTTGTTAGTAGTGGACCTTGGTTTGTCTAATACAATTTATAATAATACTAATAATAAGTTGCCTTTGACTATTTACTACCGCTTACGCTTGTGCTGCTTCTACTGGACAATAATAATTTATTTGGTTGCTTTGCTTGTGCACTGCTGCTGCGGCTTGCTCTTTCACTCCGACTCGCTGGGACATTTTCAGTGACAAGGAGCATTTTATTGCTTTTAATATCCTCGAGATCCAATCATTATTCGGATCATAAATTCTCTTTCTAACAATCCATTCCGCTACTTCTACTACCATTGCCGCGCCACTATACCATCATACCGTCAAGAAAAAAAAAGTTTGGTAAATGAATAGTTAGTGAGTGAATACATGAATGCTTGCATGCAAACATGGTGGAGAGTTGGAATAGAGTAAAATTTGTATTAGAATGAAAATGTTCAACAAACCAGAGAGCATGAGAGACCAAGACCAAGTCGAGTGTAAAAAGGAAGCAGTGCAGTAGAAGCTGGCGTTGTGGAGGAGGACGACAGTTTTGGTGGTAGCCGCGGCGGTGGACAACAAGAAAAAGCTGAGCTTTGTAAGCTGAAAAGTCATTCGCTTGTTGGAAATGTCATTGGAAATAGTTTTATTGCATTTATTATTGCTTCAACGACTGCTCTCACTCTCGCTGTTTTACTTTGTATGTATGTATGGCTATTTTGTATAAGAATGGAAGGAAAAATGTGAAAGACAAGTGGTTCTATAAAATGCTTTAGTAGTATTACTATTATTGTTATGGATATGATGTAACTGGAGACATTTGCTTTGCTTTTGGCAGAAAATAAATAAATAAAAATATTTTTATGTGTTGTTTGGTGATTGATGATGTTCCACACGTTGCATTGATTGCTTTCCAGATTTTTAGGTGATAGTTTAGCAAAACAATGTTCAAACTTAATATTTTTGAACTAAATTTTGCATACAAATAAAGCAATTTGGTCAGGTTAATGATAAACATGAACTTTGGACTTTTGGAAGCATGAATCGGTACTGATTTAAAATAACGTTTTGGCTTGTTTCTTTTCGTTCACAATTATTTTTGCATAAAATATTTAAAGGATAAATAAATAATATACTTTTTTGCATTTATTTGGATTGGTTGGAATTTAATTCAAAGTACATGAACTTTGTATTGCTGTAAAAATCTTTTGATTTGAGATTTTCCTTTGTTCTTTGAAAGTTTTGCAGACTACACAAGTTTTGTAGACAAGTTATGAGTATTTATCTAAATGTGTTATTCTTTTGTTTTATGAGGAAATTATTACTGAACTGCATATGTCCGGTCTCTTTTGAAAGAAATTCAATATTTTTGCAAAAAGTATAAAAGCTCGTTATGAATTGGTTTACGGGTATCATTTAATTCTTGAAAGTCTCTCAGTGAGAACTTGCAACATCTCTCAGCTCTCTTGAATACCTTGTCAATTTGTTCGAGATTCTATCACAAGCTTGGTTTATTTCAAAAACTTCCTCCTTTCAGGATACTTTGGTAAGTTTCCATTTCAATTTTTCACACTTGGGGAAAAATTGTAATATGGTTTTCAGCCAATTTAAAATTTACTTTCTTCATTTTATTTTTCAGAAAACTTGAGAAACTTTACGCTTCCGTGATCCTATCAATTGGGGCCATCATCGGACGCAAAGCCAAGAATATCAACTTGCATCAGAACGGTCTTTAGAAACAAAAGGTAAAAGGTTTTCCCCTTTACTTTAATTGTGTTGGGTGTGAACTGAATAACTCAAGCATAGCCATTTGTAATATTTTGTTTTTGTTTTTACTGCAGACTTTCAGCTTAACTTGCCACTATGAAGTTGTTAGCCAGCTCATCAAACCGCAACGGTCTTGAAGCACCTGAAATTTACGAGTCGGCTGAATCTTCAGATGATATGGAGAATAATACGGAACCTTCAAGCGAGCCAGATGAGTCAAGCGACAACGACAATGAAGTCGCAGCGATCATGTCTTCTACTCCGCCTTCTCCCAACGCTGACGCAATCAATGCTAATATCAGGGCAGGTATGGGAGCCTTTCGACCACTGCCTCCACGGAATAACCAGGCGAGTGTCAACAACAGCGAGATTGATGCCAGGTTATATTACCAGTACGAAGTGTGCCTTGACCCAGCTATTACAAATACCAGGCTCAAGGGAAGAATCGCTGGTAAAATCGCGGAAAGTCTTCACATCAAATTCATGCAGTTGGGAGCGAAGATAATATTGTTCTCACCGACCCATTTGAAGGATATCGATGGAATGCCTTTACAGGGAAACGCCTCAATCCGTTTTCTTGTTGATTTGGAAAAGAAATCACCAAGCGGAGCAAATCCACCAGCAAGATTTGAAACAGTTGCATTGGTCCGGCTCAAGAAAGTATACGCATTGCCCTTGTTTAGCTGTGAAGATCATTTGGATTTGGCGGATCACAACGATGATCAGACGGGGCTTGAATTCGAGAGAGAGAATGACCAGCAGCCAACGGAAAGAAATTCCTGCATCTGGGGAACTATCTTTGGACTGATTTACATTGCAGCATTTGTTATTCCACTTATTGCAATCGGGCTTGAATTGCTTTTCTAAATATGACTTTTAAGTCAAGAAGAAAAGTGAAAGGATGATGGAAAGGTGTTTTTGCAATCTACATTAGATTGTTTTCTATGAGTTTAATACCAGTTCATTATTATGAAATTGTAATTTGGTATGAATTTGGTTTTCAGTAGATGGTTTTGGTGGAGGAATAAATGAATTTGTTGATTGCCGTTCCTATATAATTTTTCGTGTATGTTGTGTTGTCAAAATTATTTGTTTTAATTATCATCTTCATCGAAAACAGTTTTTTTTGGATACGAGACATGAAAGGATATCATACACATGTACGCAATACATAATTTCATCAACGACGACGACGACGACGTTTTAACGACGACTACACTGCAGTGCACAAAGCATAATTATTTTTTCGAAAAAAATGACGAGGGTGTGTTTGCCCTTCTTTTGTAGATCACAGCAAGGAAGCACACACGACATAATTAAAGGCTCAAGTGAAGATCAAAGGAAAAAATCAAAATCTGATCTGATCACAAGAATAATTTTAGGCCACCAGAGAGAGTGTGACAGGGCATCTCTTTCATTTTCTCTTGTTTTATTTGCCAAATTACGAGCTGACTCTTTAATTATTGTGTGATGAAATTGATAGCGATGGGATGTACTTAAATATATGAGAACATGGGAGGGTTGGGTTTGGTCGAGAGAACTTTGTTCTTAGCAAACAGAAATACTATGCTTTTTTAAAAACATGCGTACATTTTCTGTTGAACTCATTAAATATGTCTGTATTTTACACAGCATGTAAATTTAACCTTCCATGGGAGTCAACTGGCTTGTCAATGTTTTTTTTTCATTCGGAATTTTCAACGAAATAATTTCCATGAAACAAAAATTCCAAATAATAATCTCAATTTAAACAACAGGTTATTTTTTCACAATAAAACTGCGAATATTCTTGTTGCCTGCTTTCCCTTGAGAGAATATTATTATTTTTGTAATCATCATTATCATCAAGATAATTTGGTTAAGCATACAAATAGGGACTAGGGGGAAAACAGCATTTTTTCTGTTGCTTTTCATTCCACCAAACCAGTAAAGTCAAGGAAAATAATTTTTCGTATTTCATTCTTAATATGTTATAAAACAATATTTCTTTGTTGTTATATATGTTCATATATTATATGTAGTATACTTACCAAATTATTCCACATAACAAGACAAAAGCACAAACGGGAAATGAGGTTTTACACTTTGTTGCCTTTCTTTTTATCTTATTTGCTCTGGTGGCACAAGAAATTAGCCGGCATGACAGAAAACAAACAAGCGAAAAAAAGCGGAGCAAAAAACACACATAACAAACTTGACTTGATACGAAGAGAGAGAGAGAAAGTCTTCTTTCCTTTGCTGCTTTTTATTATTGTATTTGATAAAGTAAATGCATTATACTATTTTGCACTCTTGACTGAACACAGAGAAAATAGAGTTTTTTGTTTGTATTTTGTTGATTTGTTTTGCATTATAACCAATTTTTCTATATAATAGAATGCACAGCTATCTAATATAGAGATTATATTAAAGAAAAAAGGCCCCCTTTTTATTTATTTGGTGTGAGGTTGGCTCTGACTCATCATTTCAGTTTTTTGCGTTGTGAATGTTTTTGAAGCTGGTCTTTTTTTAACCCTCCAGCAAAAGTGTGTAAGATAACATATTATTACATATTGCGTTTAAAAATATAATGTAGAGCTAGATACCTTTTTCAGAGTTTTTTTTTGTAAAGTAATTTGTACACAGTGGAGAGCAAAGTGAAGAGGACTACTATACTCTTCTGCGATGTAAAAAACCTTTTCTTGGAAATGATGTTTTTTCCTTGCGTTTTTTTTGCAGTAAAAGTATTTTTAGAAGAAAACAAGCTGGAGTGAGAGTGAAGGAAAAGAGTGAAGAATCTAATAAAGAATTTAAAACTTATTTTTTCTCTCCTTTTTTTCCTCTCACACTTTTCAACTAGGTTTTTTCCTTATGCTGCTTTTTGCTAAAGCTCGTAATGAATTAAATAGTACGGGGTCAAAGATTTAATTTCAGTTTCACAAGAAGAGTTTCAGCCTCAACAGCTCTTTTTTTCATCTTTCACTCTCTCAAGGAGCGGAACAGTAAAAGCAAACAAGATATAGAAGAAACGAACTTGTGTTCATACTTGAGTTGTCTCTTTTTTCCCTTTTTTCACTTACTTTTTATATACCACCAAATGTTTTCTCATTTTTTGATCTTATTTCCACTACAAAGTTGTCAAGAAGACGACGGGAACATGGTACATGATATGCTATAACCATGATTATAAGTAATGATGATAATGATATTACTTTACTTGTTGTGGGAGTGATGATCATGACGAAGATGATTATGATCTTCTTATCCGCTTATTTACTATTACTTTTTTTTACTCAAGATGAAGAATTAAATGAGATGAAACTAGAGAATGTCAAGGGTTTCTTTTACTTATTAAAATAAGTTTATTATTATTAAGTTGGGGCATTTTTTGGAAGAAATGTTAATGATTTTTTAGATGATAATGACTTCGTTAAGACAAATAATGCAGAAAGGTTTTCTCCAGCTTTCAAAGAAAATTAAAGCGAATACCCTTGCTGTTCATGCCCACGTTAGTCTCCTAGACGTCTTTCATGGGATGGGTTATAAAAGCGTGTACCTATTATTCCTACTATTGCTTTTTAATAATCTGCACCGTAAGCATATTTGCCAGAAAGCTTTGCCTAACTAAATAGTTCTTTAAGGTTTACTCTCAATATTTTTTGTCCCCTGTACTATTTTGTTTGCTTTACTTTCATATCATCAGATTCCCGGGAGCGGTATTAGTAAAAAGCCTTGATAATAATAACAAAATATTGAAATACTTGAAAGGCTTATTTGTTTTGTAAAATGAAGTATTCTGTGTGATGCCGTGCCCAACCAAAAACAGGCTCATAAGTCCAGTTGATCGGTGGCGTCCCCGTTTCACTTTGCATTTCTGAGAAAAATACATAAAGTCCACGCGAGAGAATATTTTATGTTATGTGCACAAGGCAACCAAGGAATTACGGAATGACAGATTCATTTTGTGAAAAGGAGTGTGTATGTGTGCGCATTTATGAATGAATGTTTTAATCCTTTTTATTATTATAAACTTTGATGATGGGTTATAAAGAGAAGGGCTCTTAATGGAAAATTTTATCATTTCCAAATATTTCGCAGTACTAAAATTTCTGTGAACCAACCAGGAAATAAATATGTTGATAGTGATGATGATGATACTGATGAGGACTCTTCTTGTTTTCAATTCATTGGCCCTTGTCGATTTAAAACAAGTGGTGGTGGTAGTATTTATAATAGGACCGCGACAAGAATTTATTAGCGGCATCAGCATCATCATCATCATCCCATCGTTCTATAATATCATCATGTTTTTTCATGTTTGAATTGAAGTTTAAGTGGTAAAAGCACAACAGTCCATCAACAAAATTATATTCAATTCTGAATATTCTCAAACGTTCATTCCATCATCATAACCGAAAAAGGGTAATAGCAATCCCAGTCGAGTTGCACACATCTATGCATATACACACACCACCACTTTCACTTTCAGTTGTACTTATGTCATCACATGCGCATGCTACCATGTTTATTGCTGCGAGGAATGGTGCTTTGGAGTTTTTGTAGAGACAAAATTGGGATTTTCACTGGGATTCCTCTGCATACTTCACCTCCACAACGACTACCACATGTAGTACATCTGAAATGAGAAAATGATGATGTGAAAAGAACAGCAGAGAACACAACAACGTAACACACGAAGCTACTCTAGTTTGTAAAGAGCATTTTACTAAAATTTGCCATTTTCCGTCATATTACACCAGTGCTCGTGTGCTCTCTTCTCATATTCCCACTTACTCGTCGCCCTTTAAATGTTCACTGTTTTAGGTCATGCTGTGGAGATGACCATACATGGTGGGTGATGGTGAAGAGTACAGGGAAAAAGTTTAAGAGGCATTTAGAGAGAGAGAGCGAAGCAAAAGCGAGAGGTGATGACGGTATTTGATGTTTGTTAGAAAAAGCAAGCAAGCTAAAGTGACATAAAAGGAGACGACGATGATTTTCATCTATAAACACGCATAGCACACGACATGAGAGACACTTCATCATCATTGTCGGCAGTGTTTGCCGTTGGTGCCTACAAGCTCCTGGCATTTCAACTCTAATATGGAGAAAATATGTAAATGCGTTTGAGTGTGTGTATGTGTGCGTGCTTTACTTATTATTACTATGATTGCTTCCAGGCAAAATAACCCAAAAAGAGGTGAAAAGGGTGAGCGATGTGATAATGCTTTGGGCTTTGGTATGCGAAAAAAAAACGATGAGAGCTGTCGATATCAAAAAGCTTTGCTGTTACTATACTCACAAAAGTGGCGGCATGTCATATCACATCAGTTCGCATAATATGGCCTTTAATTTAAAAAAAATAGAGACATTCATACGTAAAGCCACACATACACATAACAATAACAAACAAGTTAGTTAAGCTCAAAATAGGCTTTCATAAAAACAATAAACTTCAAAGGTTTTGGATTTTTAAACTCATTTTTAGTGGTATATCAGCAAATAATTTTATAATCATATTTATTTAATGACGTGTTTTTTCTTGTGACGCTAGCAAACTTCTTTTTTTTTCACTAGTCGTTGCCCTCAGTCCAATACTTATACTTGTGTTGTAAAAAGAACTGTATGATGATCGCGATGACATTATACACTACTATTGTTATCGTTATTATAGCTATTACCCACTTGAAACTTTTGACTTTACTTGGTTCCTCTTATCGCCCACCAGAATTCCTACGTGCTATGAGCAATCCTAAAGAATTTAACATTACAATCTTCCCACCACAACCCTTCCGTTTTTGATTGTCTTGCTGTGCGATTCAAGCTGGTCTTGTGAAATTGGCACTCAACCTTTCCAAACGCGTGGGTCTTTTGTTAATGTGGAATACCACCTGGGAAAAAATGTAATTTCTCTCAGAAAGAAAGTTATAGAAATATTTATTCGTCATATAAACTACAAAAGATTGTTATTATATTTTTGCCCACATGTCAACATACCACCGCCATTATCATCATTACGCGACTCCCACCTTTGGCATTATTGTCTAAGGAAAGTCCACTGTGACTGTGACAATAAGTAGTATGAGTGGAAAAATTCCATGGGAAAACGTAAAGAAATTGTATGATAATGGCAGGAAGCAAGATGGTCGTAGGTGGATAAAAGTCAGTTTTTTGTCAAAAAAAAACAGGATACAGTTTTTTGTCCAGATGCTCAACATTGAAAGGAAATTCATTGTGCAGAAATCATGTCTTTCTTAATTTCTGATAATTGTGCAGTAAACAACAACCGGAAGTTGTGTAACTGGCGAATAAACAGATCTAAAATGTCTGGATTTTCCATGTGGATGCATACTTAACAAAAGTTTTTAATATTTTACACCAAAAAACAAGATCGTACCATTTATTCGAAAGAATGGCGGCGGTGGTGGTGGCTTTTATTGCGTGTTTTTGACGCAAAAATTACAGTTTGCAAAAAAACATGCTCGCAGTTCCGTCGTCATTATCATTCATGAAAGAAAAACATAAAAAGCCATAATTTTCTTCGTATCTTTGTGTTTACACGTTATTTTTTTGCCGTGTAATTTTTTAGCGAATACTCATTACGCACTACTCTTTTTACAAGTAATGAATAAACTATGTAGCTTTCTGAACAACAAGTAGGAGTAACATAAATGCATGCATGTACATACGGCTAAACATGTACTCTTGCAAAATGAACATGTTTATTTCGTGTTTCATGTCGGTGAGTATTTTTTGTACCTTCCACGCAATAAAACTAATTGCGCGAAAGACGGACAAGACAAGAAATAAAATGCCGACTAGAGAGAAAAAAGTTTTAGGTTTTTATTGCAAATTAGCTGGTGCTTACTGGCTTGATATATAAGCCAACAAAATTACATATGGCATGTTCAACAGAGATACTTGTCTCCCTTTTTTCCACTACAGCTATTCGTTTCGTACATAAAAATATGTATGCTTAAAGTTGAGTGGCTCACTAACAACGTATGTATCATCATCATAAAAAAAGTACACGGTTTTGTAAAGCCTACTCATCAGAGAGACATGAGTAAAGTGTGTACATGTTTTTTTTTTCAAAAAAAATAGCACGAAATGTTCCACTTTTTTATAACTTTTGTCATCATCATCGTCATGACTCATGACACAATTTTTGTAGCCTACTTATTTTTTCGCTCTCTCCACTTTCACTGTTGCTTTTTTGTTTTATACCTGTTTTCCTCTACTTTCATGTTCCCATGTGCACAATCTCTTGTTTTGCTGAAAGTCAACAGATGAAAGTAAATTGAGCAATAAAGCATTCCATATTTTTTATTCATGCATTTATCATTAAGCAAAAAACATGTTTGTCTTAAATAAAAAAGAGTCCCTCTTATTTTTTCCATTTACCTACATACTTTGTTGGATGTTTTTGCAAATTTAAATGCTTCCATTTTTTCGTACTTATTTTTAGGGTAGGTATATTTTGCCTTTAAAAACATTATCATTGGGTTTTTATACGATGTAAGCTTTTATACGTTTTAGTATTTTGTGATTTTATTTTCATATTTAGGTGAAAGTAAAAAAAATCACAACAGGAAAAACATATTTTATATTGCGAATTTATCATGTCATCATGAAAAATAATGCGAGTTGTGAGCAGATTCAAGCTGCTTTATACTTTTTTTTAGACCGGAAACAAAAGTAATACATCGTAATATTTTTATGACAGCAAGGCTCAGATAATTTTTTTATTTTCACGCTTTTTTTGCTTTGCGATTTTATTATTTTATTTGGGATGAATAAAGTAGGAAAAGTAATAAAAACTGCCGATAAATGAGTAATACGCATACTAACAAAAAATATATATGTACATCGTAAAAACATTTTTTATTTGTTGTACTCTTTTGTTATGATTATTATTTTTTTGCGAAAAAAAGTTAAGGGTACAGGAAAGAGGAAAAGGCGGAGATGCAGGAAACATGGGCAGCAAAAGTTGAATGACTTGCCTTGAATATGAAGGGAAAAAAAGTTGCTTAATGCCATGACATTGGCTTGGCTCCACCAGCATAATAATATGCTATTATTCGATCATCATCATCTCGTCGCACTCATCATCATCATCATCATCAGAAGCAGAAACATCTCCACTCCTTCTACTTTCACTCACCTCACCCACCATTTTCTTTACAATTTTTTGCTTCTTGAGAATAACGTCTTTAATGGCACTTTAGCACGAAGATGCTAGGAATAACGTTGGATTTTTTTTCGTAAGGTAATAAGTTGCTAGGAAGAAAAAAAAGAGGAAAATTGGTTTTAATGCAGAATTTGCCATGGGGAGGAGTAGGAGGTGGTAACAAGCAAACTATGCTTCAATTCTGCTACATATTTTGGAGAAGAAAGAAAACAGAATGAAGTATGTTTTTTTTCTTAGGAAAAAGAATGGAGCTAATGGTATTTCACGTTAATGATCATCATGTTAGCTGTGTATAGACATATTTGTAAATATGCATCTTTTTCAAGGCAGTATCCATTTCATATAACCTTGCCAATTGTTTGTTATTTATTGTTGGGTTCGTTCATTGAAAAAATATAATTATGGTAATGATGGATAGATGATTGTGCTGAAAAGAAGTATCAATTTCTTTACCAGTTTTCAAGGAAAGTTGATGAATTATTTAATTTTTTGCTGAAAGAAATTGATTTTAATGTTTTTTTCTTATTCCATGTTATAGCTAAATAAAAGCCAATGTACCCTTGGGTAGTAATATTGATTTATACATTTATTGGAAAGTTTCGGTCGTTGCATTTTTGTTGTCGTTAAAAAGATTGGATTGGATTGCTTTGAAATTGGTTTTGTGTACTGACCTTGTTGAAGATACATGCCGGAGCCAGGTTGCAAGTGGTAGGCAGCCGGATGCGTGTCCGAGTCTCCGTCCATATCTCCAACGTAGGCGGATTTGAGGGTGCGAAGTCCTCCGTTCATTCGCATGGGAATTTCCGAAGGTGCAGGTTCTGGTGGCGAGTCTTGGCCTCCTACAATGAACAAAATATAAGTAATATAAGTAAATTTATCTAGAAGTAAGAAATTATAATAACGATAATTTATATGTAATTCCATAAAACACAGAACATATTGATTTTAAGTTTTCGAGTAAGCTTGATTTGAGGTAAGAAAAAGTGGCTGTGGCGCTGCGACAGCAGAGCACGGCCGAAGGAAAAGTTTTCAAACTTTTTTTGTCTTTCCTGTTTGTAGACACACATGCATCCCCACCAAACCACCACTTTCTCTACTACTCCTCCTTTTCACTCCACTTTACTTGGGAGTTAAATGAACAAAAAAGGGGATATAAAACGGTAATCAAATTCAAATCAAAGACGTTGTGGCACATACATACACATACGCACACACGCCATTTATCAAGTTTTTGTGTGGTTGCGTTTTCTTGGCTTGGCGTGCATCCCTTTCTATGTTTCTCTGGCGAAGAACAAGAACTCCAATCCAAACCAGTGCAGTGCAGAGTGCAGAGCTATGTATTATATATGTACAAAGAACATGAATGTATCACCATCGTCGTTGCTACACACCACTATCATTGATCGTCGTCGATCGTTTTGTCATTTCAACTTTTAAAATGGGTGGTGGGTAGAAGAAGAAAAGATAGATAGCTAGAGCAACGCAACATAGGTTTGAAGAAAGGAGTGGCGAATGTTATTAGCTTTTCTTCTTCTCTCACATGGGAAGCTAGTTTGCTTTCACATCAAGCACATATACCGCATATATACTTTTTATCCTTTTTTATATCTCTTCCCAATTTTCGGTTTTCAACTTGAGGAATTAATGACGGTAATGGCTTCTTTTGAACCAGAAAGGAAGGATGACAACAGATTTTCAGTACAACTACCCAGTATTCAAAGGAAAAATAAACTTCTTTCATTTTGGAAAGCATTTTGAGATTATTGGCAAAAAACTGAATTTTAGTCAAATTTTACATGCCGAATTACTGGCGACACATGAGTTTTATGCTGCTGACCTTCACACTTCAGTCCTCCATCAAAAACACGCCATGTCTTTTACAATCACTCGTCACTCACTATTATTATCATTTTACTTTTGCTTAAAACTGCTAGAAGCGACGAAATGAAATGAAAACTTTTCTCATAAAATCAACTTCTTCACACAAAGACAAACATACATTGGCTACATGGCTAGACACAAGAAAAGAGAAAAAAACATTCATTTAAATCCATCGACCAAATCGATCACACACAAGTAACGCCACTAGCATTTATGTCGCCTGTATCACCGTCGTCATCATCGCCATCACAATCACCTCATAAAAATAAAGCAATTTAAAAGAAAAATAGTTCTGCAGCAGTAGTAGAGAGTGTTCCCAAATAAATGCATATTAGCTTCCTGCTAGAAACTTTAATATATATTTTTTCCTGAAGGAAGGAACAATTCCCACATTAATTGCACCCTTTACTTTTCCCACTTATTTTATTGCCTTCTATTTTCTTCTAGAAGATGATACGCATATTGTGCGCTGCGTTATGTACACCACATCCAAAAAACTGGATGGGTGGACACGGATATACAAAGATAGATGCTTTGTATGTATGTGCTTGTCCCCAAGTCATTACCCCACACCATACAAGTATTATTCCGATTCCAATCACATATCTCATTAGTTTCCTCTCCCGCGAATAAATAACGTTGATCAACCACCATCATCACCACCACTACTAGCCCCTCTTTAGTGACAAGATAGAAGAAGAAGAGAAAAAAACGAGTTATTTTGAAAGTGGCGGAGGTTCATTCATTTCATCTGAAAAAAAATTCTTTCCTTATTTTTTGTCCTCCTCCTTGTCTTTAGGTTGCGGAAAGGATGGTTTAGTGCGTGCGATTGCCTTATTATTGGCCCATTTAAAGGACACATTACTTTTTTCTGAATTGGATTGGATTTTACGAACAAGACAAAAAAACTCATCTTTTTATACAAGAAGGATATACTATGATGATAGAAAAGAGAACGACAACACCACCACCATTTTTATAGGATTTTAATGGAAACGCATGGCTGAATAATATAATGCAATTTTGGAAAGGAATGAGCGAAGAAGAGAGAGAGGAAAAAATCTTGCCCCTTTTTCTCTTCTCCCGTTCAATTCCCAATTTATTTTTTTGTACATTTTTTTTTCGTCCATAAAAATTGGATATCAATATGGTATACTATCCAACTTTTTATATCATACCAATACATTTGGATTATTGGAACTTTTCAAGAAGTCGATAATAAAATGATCATGATCAGATCTACAATATGTTTTAATGCTGTGTAATAATATGCGTGTCATGCGTGCATTATTTTACCAGAATATCATAACATAACGCACATCCATGTAATATATTTATTTTTCCATTTTTATATAGAAAATTGGCTTATTGGATTTTTGGATTGGTGGATCAAGTATACATAACTCTTTTTCAATGGAAAATGCATTCAAGCAACATGGATTGAATATTTTTGCTTTTCTCCTTGTTTGGCTTACAGCCTGTCACCCTAAAACAGTGTCATAAGAGGATAGCATTACATTTGAGAATGTAGATTACGATGTTCAGTGTAGTAATGGTATTCTTCATTATTACATTACATTATAACACATACTGAGTGAGGGAAAGCAGAGAAAAGTAAGTAAGACCCAGACGAAAAAGTAAAAAGATAAGATGCGTGTTTTGTTTTCAGAAATAGTACCTATCTTTATAGCTACTAAACTCACTATCAAGTAATGTGTAATAAGCTATAAGAATGCATGAGGAACGAAAATGAAAATGATGTTCGCTGTAATGCATAAATGTGTGGCGTGTTACCTGTTATCTTATTTTCGGAACGATATGGATTGATTCTTGGTGCATTTCTTAAAATTATTTGTAAAAAAATTGGTTCAGAACAGAGGCGAAACTCAGGTTAACCCATTTACTATATTTTTAATCTTATTTATTAAAACATTTTAAGCGAACAGGCTTTAAAGTTGATAATGTAAAAAAGCCTTTCTTTGTACAATTTAATTATTCACATTTTCGGAAGGGAAAGGAATAAGGAATGTATAACCACAGCTGTACATATGAGTGACCTACAGGACGCAAGCCCCTGTGTCAAACCCAAAGCAAACTGCTTCACTTGCAAAAGTTGACGTCAACAAACCATATCTCCCATTTGGTTTACTTTTAAATTGTGTTTAACTTTCACACTTTTTCATAATTTGAAATTTCAGGCTTATATTTTGTCTTGTGTCCACCTTCAAAGCACCCTAATCTCAACCTTGGGTTCTTGGGTGTTGGCTATGGCTTAAGGATGATGAGTAGGTCCACAACCACCACATCACTGTACAGATTCCTTCTTTTTTGAATATCTGATTTTTTCCTGTCTGTTTCTCTTAGAGACCTTCAAACACAAAGATAGAGCTCAGCAAAGTATACATGTACAAAAGAGATAGACAGTTGGAGTTGGAAGTCCTAAATAAAAACATATATATTATATGTATAAATTCTTGTGTAAAGTAAGAAAAAAGAAAGCGAAGTGTTGATGGTGAGAGGGAGAAAGAGAGTGAGAGAATTTCGCACTTTAAAGACATAAAAGTGTGTAGACCGTGAAAAGAATAAAAAATGAGCCTGTTATCCCCTTTAGCCCAGAATGGCTTAAGCAAGAGAGTGTAGTAATATGTCTAAAGGTATTTTTCATGCGAACACACAACAACAAGAAAAAAGAATTGTGAACCACTATAAGCAGTAGAATACATGGCAAATGCAAAAGGGCGGCAGTGGGACGACGTGGAAGTGTACAACGACCAAGAATAAAACTAAGGAAACGTTTCAGTGTTAAAAAAGGGTTGGCTTGACTTTGGCCCATTCTCACTTTCCTTCCGCCACCACTACGACCATCACAACAACAACAGCAGTAGTAGTACCACACACAACAGGAAATAAATAAATACATTGAAAAACATTACGTATTTTTATTACTCAAGGAAAAAGTTCAGTTCACTTCCTGTATTGCTTTAGAATTTATTTCTTATATTTATTCCTTTTACATATTCTCCCAAAAAGTACGCATATGCATTCATGTCATCTTTTGATCATTTTTACATCCTGATTATAGAAGAATAAATGAAATAGTGAAGCAGAACGGGATGAAGGTGGTGCCGACGATGATGATGATCGCAAAAGGATTTTTTTCACTTTTTGTTACATACTTTCACTTTCTTCTCGTCTCCATGCCCATTCACCTCACAATCATCCACAACAATACAATATTCAAATTGAATTGACACCACCACCACCGCTTCCTATTTTACAATAAATCGTATTTGAAAGAAACCAGCAATTTTTTTAGAGAACGGGTGAAAAAAATCATCGTCATCATCAACGCCATTCTTTCCACTACAGCAACACGGCATTACAATCACCTTTTTTCATTTCTTTTTCGTCGTTGTCTCTCTCTTTCTTTCACTTTTGCTCCCATTTCACACATTTTCCGGAAAAGTGAGTAGAGTTGAGTGAGTGAACGAGGTGGAAATATTGACAAGTGTACTGGTATACTACCATTGCCATCATCATCCAACCGAGCGAATTTTTTCCCTCTTCATGCATCAACTTTTCAGAAAAAACAAAATACGAGCAAGCCAAAGTGAAGAAACATAAATTGATCCGAACATATACATAATATTACCAATGTACATACGTCCAAAATGTATGTATGTACGCCTTGTTCAATTGAAACTCATAAGCGCTGCTTTTTTGGGTTCATCTCTTCATTTTCATTCAACATGATTCCATTTACCCTGTACGTATAGCTTGCACACAAAACAACTCACACTATCGCCATTGCCACTAACCACATCACCTTTTTAAAGTGAACTCTCGAGAAGAAAATAAAACATAAAAATGGGTGCAATGCTGTGGGGCGATGATGATGGCTGAACTGTGAGTTCTGAGTTAAGTTGGAAGAGAGAGAGAGAGAGAGAGAAAGTCAAGTAGGGAGTTGAATGCTCGGCGGCTGGATGAATGGAAATAAATGAAATGAGATGCAAAACGTTGACTATTTTTGAAACCATTTTATTTTTTATGTAGATACATACCTAAATATGTAAATATAAGTATAAATATAGAATTTGGGATACCTTAATATTCGTCTACTTTTGGATAAGTATGTGCCCAACATACATACATTTTTACACTAACACCACCACCAAAAACATAATAATATTTTTTTGGAGGAGGAGGACGAGAGGAGGATGAATGTATTTCAATTCCCTTTTCACTTCCGTTTTCACTCGCTTTCTCTTGCTCTCTTTTCCATTTTATTCTACCCGATCCTCGCGTTTTACATTGTTTACAGCTTTTTTACCACATCCGACAGCTGTGATGATGTAATCCAAATACATATATGCATAAATAGACTCGCCTTTATGCATAAAAATATATACACAAGCAATTCAAGGCACATAGACAATATATACATAGTAATAGGTATGCTAGATATTCAATAATTCATCTGCTTTGCATAGGTGACGTAACCGGATTAATGTAAATCAAAGCGTAGCTTGTTAGCATATGTTATTTGTTTATGTCCAATAAACAAATCGATCAAAGTTTGCATTTTTTAGCAAAAAAAGATATTTTCACTACTACATTTTTCTTGTAAAAATTTTCCTCTTTTTTATTAGACATAAAATATAATGTAATTAATCATCATCATATCATTTCTTGTAATTTTACTAATTTTTGTCGTTATTTTACATCATTCCACCCATGCCTCCCTTACCGCCCATTCCAATTATACCTCCCATGCCACCAATTGGGTCCTTCTCTTCCTTTGGAATTTCAGTAACAACAGCTTCCGCTGTGGACAACAAACTAGCAACGCCAGCAGC
>JAQFXM010002636.1:0-23778 GCA_034693345.1 Entomobrya multifasciata
TGAGCAATAATAATAATATAGACTTCATACAAACTTTGAACAATGGAATAACGATGTGATGGTTATAATGATATTATAGCTTTGCAGAATATAATAAAAATGTAGCACACACAGTATTGGTACAAGGCGTGATGACTTTCTTATTCTAAAGATAATCAAATGGTTTTGTTACAAGATCAAAAAAAACAGCAAACGATATTGTTATACTCAAAGTGAAAGAGAGCGATGGATACACATAAAATGAATTGGAATGTAAAAGTTTGCAATTTTCTTTCCCTACAGCCATAAGTCATTGCCCTTATTTTATAAGTTTTGTACAATAAGCAATGTCTAAAAACATTTAAACGTAGAATTTTAGTTGAAATCGAGTTGAGTTTAAGATTTTTTTCAACTAGTTGTACACGTGAAAATGACTCATCTCCCTTGTGTTTTGTTGGTAGTCAGTATAGAAAGTAGTGTAGCAAGATTAGATTAGAAAGGAATCTCTGTTTATGACCACTCATCATATTCTCGACTGCACTTGACAAATCAAAGCAATTTCTAATGTATTTTACAAGATAATATTATGTGTTACGTGGATTTTAAGTCATAAACACATATCTGCCATGAAGAGTAACAATAAATAAAAAAGGAGTGACCAATTTTCTTTTTCCAATCAAAAATAATTCAAGAGGGACCTTTGTTATCATTTCCGAAAGGAGAAAGTACAATTGTTAAGGTTTTTTCTTTGACGGGCAAATCGCTGTTAGATTGACGTGATATGTGATAGAACAATTTATGAAATGTAAGGCTGTCTATCTTACAAGCTTTATAACGACAATGTTGACTGTTTATATACTTGGTTCTCTCACGTCGGTGCATTGCTGTTTTTTTATTTGAAAAGGGGTTGATCCAACTTGTAATACAAACTATGTTTTCCAATAAAAAATATTGATATTTTTATGGATTAAAAGTAAACACTCAGTTATATAACAAAATGAGAAAGTTTTTTCTTCTTCATACAATTGTTCCATTTGTCCATGAAAGACACAGTGCATTGCACAAGTAAGCATCGCATCTTCGCATCGCACACTAAACTATATTTACTCAAAATGCAAGCTCTTCTTACTTTGTAGAGTTTTTCATGAGAAAAATTTCTCCACATCATCCACCACCCCGATACCATCATTCCAGAAAGCCTCCCTCTTTCCTCTGTCGGCCTTGTATAAACCTGTCTCAATAAATCATCCATCATTCTGATCATCATCATCATCTTCCTAGAGAGATGTTCATTGTAGAAATAGCCAAAACGAAAAAGAGAAATAGTGGTGGAGTTGGTTCCACGCAATATTTGTGAGAGATAGGGTGTTGGTGTAACTCATGCGGTGGTGTGGTAGTGGTGTGCGGCGGTGGTGTTGGATGAGAAAAAAGAACGGAAGGAGAAAAAATACCAAGTGTGCCAAGACATACACATTACACTTCTTTTACACAATAATATAATCAAACCAACACAGAACACAGCAAAGATGGAGTAGGAAACCAAAATAAACCACCATACCATCATCACCACAATCATCAAAGCTTATTTCGGTTTTCTCCGCCAAAGAAGCTTTGAAAATGCTTCCAAGAAAATTTTAAAATATCAATCATCAAGTCAAGCTAAAGCAACTACTTTAGTATTACAACAGCTTAAATGAGCAAAAAAAAGTAAACAAAATGAAACACGAAATTTTTTAATGATGATGAATTAAATAATAATTTATTACACTAAAGTCGCGTGTCATTTATTCATGCTCGTGGTTTTTTATACAGCTGCTGATTATGATGACTGTGTAGCAAAACATTAAAAGTGGTTCTTTTCCTCAATAAAAAAGTTTTCGTCATGTTCCAAGCAAAAATAATTTTCACTCTGATGATTTTTGATGATCATGTTGACGATATGATGAAGAAGATATTATCTCGATTTTCCCAGCATATTTCTTTTTTCTCCATCCGTCTTGTCATCATCATCCGTCATCGTGAGTCATAAGAGAATATTCTCTTTTTTCTTTCACTTTTTCGAAGCTTATTTTTTAAATAGTGTGAAACAAGTGGAAAGGAAGAAAGAAAACGCATGGATGCATAAAACGAGCATGTATTTTGGTTAATTTTGAAGAAAATACAACTACAAGTTTTCTGTTTTTCTGAATGTTTCTGCCTGCTTTGCCCACAATTGTTTTGACTAGAAACGATTATAATCTTTTGACTTGACTTTCAAGTTTTTTTTTCAGTCGAGTGAAAATGAAAAACATTCCAAAATCCAAAGTATCCTTACGTTTTACTAGTTTATTCCATGTTATTCTTCTCTGAGCGGTGATGGTGGTGGTGGAAAACCACCATTCTTTTGCATACATTTGCATAACACAATTTATAAAGTAAACTGAGAGAAAAATAACTAAATTCTAGTCATCTCAAGCCGACCCGTGTGTATGCAGGCATGCATGCGTGCGAGGTGCGTGCTTTTACTTTTTTCAGACAAGTAAAACGTCAAGAACCATCATGTCACGAGAAAGAAATGAGAGAAAAGTCTTACAAAAAATTGTACACTATTTTGAGAGCGGTGGAAATGGAAAATAATAATAATATGAAAATTGCATGCTGGCTTTTGGCTTTCAGTTTTTCTTTATATTGTTGGCTTGTTTCGCATAATGAAAATATAGTCCAGTTACAAAAAAAAACTTTGAAAAGGAAGGTTGCGGGTGCAGGATTCTATTTTTAAGAGGCAAGCCAAAAGGCATACATGAAAGCTTTGGTAACACCTTTCTTTCTTTTTTTCTTTGCTTGCCCTGATGACGATGATGATCATATTCAAAAAAAAATGTTTTAAGTCTTGAGTCGTGATAATGAACCGTTTTCCTTTTTTGCTCTTCTGTTATGGTATGATGGCAGCCAACAAGCTTATTATTTATTATTTAATAGCCCATTTACCTTTTTAGAGCCTCAGAGCTATGTGGTATACTGCTATACATTGCACTATGTAAAGTCCAGTTACTTCCCCCTTTTCCGGGAATTTAATGCGGGTTTTTGTAAAGAAAATGGTTATTATTTCTTGGACGAAGAGAAAAAAGAAAAGTAAGAAAAATGAGCTTTGGTATGTAAGGTTGTCTGGTAGAAAAGAGAAATAAGTCTGTGCAATTTTTCATGCTAAAAGGAAAATTAGACGAGACCCATTTACTTTTGGTCTTTTCTCTTCTACCAGCAGCAACTACATAAATAAGTGCACAATTTTTTATGGGTTTAACCCTTTTTATTCGTTTAGAATATAGACTGTCCCACAGAAAATATAATATATTAACTGCTAGTATTTTTTCAGATGTATTTTTCTAAAGGGTGTACATATATTTTGTCTCGTGTTTATCTTTTTTCCCAAAAAAGAGCAAAATTCCAGACTATTGGTCTGAGTTTGATACACTTTTTCTGAAAAGGGAAAAAGTACAAAACACCAAAGACAACCAGTAAAACTAGAACATCCAACATCATGACACGACATCGTACGTGATTATTATGTCGGCACTGTCAGAATCAACGTCATCATCATCTGGTGCTCCACTAGACCAGCAGCGTTCCATCTTAATAATCTCTCCCAACAATTTTTCATGACAGCAAAAAAATAAAATTCCAAGATAATCTTCTTCTTCCTCATATTTGCATTTCACTGTGACTCTATTCATGTTTATAATAAGCTTTCATTTTTGCGTGTAGTGTAGTTCGTTTTTGTATGTCAATTTGACTTACAAAGTCAGCTCACTTCTTCACACAAAACTACACACCACATCGCACCGCTGATAAGCCCAAATCTACTACTGCCATAACCCAAAAAGACTAGCAAATTATCTTGCATCATGTCATTTACGATGTGTCATAAAAATTACGTGTTATTTTTTTATTCACCAGGCTTGTCATAATTTACAATCATTACGCTTCGTTTACTACTGTACTCTAATCCTTTTTTTTTCTCAACACACATCTTTCCTTTTTTCCTTTCTAGCTTATTTGCATTACAATCATAATCAGTAGAATCATAACATAACAAAAATAAATTTTCATATTTTTCCCTGCCCTTTTAATACGGTATAGTATAATCATGTGTACCTATATATGTTTGTTGTATGCATATGTAATAATTTTTACCACTTCAAATTTACGACTTAAATAGTCGTAAAACCGCAAAAGAAAATGTTTCCTTCCCTCAAGAACTTCCGTCTTAATAAAAATAAACATCATCATAATAATAATCTGCTAGCGATTTTTTTCTCTGGAGAAAATAAAAATTTGTAGGAAACTACTAGCTAGCAAATCAAATCAGTTACAACTGCTAAACAGGAGCACAGTAGCAGAAGAAACAGTCAGGCTTATCGTAAAACATGGTAAAGTGTTAAAATATTAGTTAGTCTTTTTGAAAGAAGAAATCCGGTGGAAATAAACATGCATACATATATTTCATATGCAATGTGGGTATACCTTAATGTCTACAAATGCTACCTACATAATATATCACCCACCCACCACTAAAGTTTTAGTTCCTTTTTTTGCTTATGAATGTAAGTTAGTAAATCATACTTTTATCATTTTAACGTTTACATACCCAAACCGTACCCAAGAACCCACCAAAATTATCAGACATTTGTGTCGTCAGTAGTCGTAAACTTCAAATCTCGAAATTTTTCCGGTTCTGTAAAACTTTCCCTGCTTTATCTCTACCCATATATCTTGCGTTACGCACAATTCATCGTCCAACAAATTTTTTCGACTGCTACTGCTGCACTGCAGTTTATTGGATAAATAGACACAAGTTTATTTTTGTGCAATTTAAGCAAAAATATATCATATAAAGTTCGGCCTGAAATTTTACTGAAAAAATTACATGACGGAAATACGTATCTCTCTTTTTGATTATGTGATTTGACGAGAAAGATTCTCTTTTTTCTAAGAAAAAGTAGCAAATCATAAAAATTGTTCAAGTTTTTGTTTGGATGGTGTATGGACAAAAATGCTTATCCGTCAGTTCATCTTTTTTACGATGCGACTTGACGATGGCATCCATCTACCCAGATAGCTCCCTGGCAAGAGAAAACACATTTTACTTCCTGGATGTTTTTATGCATTGCATGGAACTCTGAAAGAGTTGCACTTGGTGTTATGTTCGAAATTGTGGTGTTGGTGTTATGAAATATTTGTGGGAGGCTAAAGGGTGCCTTAACTTATCTTTTTTATGGATTCGCTGTTTCCTTTTGAGAAAAGAATATGATGAAAATAAAACGCATGAAAATGTTGTGGAAAAAATAGATAGAATTGCAAAAAAATTGTGGATATGTGTGAAACTGTAGAAAATAGAAAAGCTTTTATTTTCATCTGAGGAAAATGTTGAATGGGTTTGTTTGAATTGAGTTTTATATTTTATCATTATTTTGCAGGGGAAATGGAGGTGTCGTGGGAAATAGCAAGGAGGCGGGTGGGAGGAGTAATGGCGGTGGCGGGGGTAATAACAGTAAGCAGCAGCCATCGTCGTCATCATCTTCAGGAGGATCTGGAATATCCGGTGGTGGTGGTGGTTCGTCTGGAGGAAATAGTCATCGTCATGAACATGTTGATAATGGTAATAATATGGAGGGTGGAGGGAGTAATAACAATAATGGAGGGAATGCGTTTCTCCCGAAAAACTTTAATTTCATACGACTCATCAAGAAGCTAGCAAACGTGACCCGGGACGCGGGTCAAAATATCCGGTTAGAGTGTGAAGCGGAAGGGATACCGCCTCCGAAGGAAATCAAATGGTACAAAAATGGGGTGCAAAATCAGTGGAAAGGGGATCGTTTCAAGATTAAGCATACAAGGAAAAAGTAAGACATTTATAAGTGCATTGATTATGAGTTTTCATTTGTATAAATACGAACAAATGCCTGTTAACCATAAAAATTTCTAAATCATGTTTTAACGATGTTATAGAACCGCAGAAGGTAAGCGTTCCGCTGTTCGCATTGTTGGGTCAACGCTCAAAATTCGCAGATTAGAAGTGTTGGACAAAGGATTCTATACTTGTGAAGCAGTGTCCCAGGGTGATCGAAACAAAATTTCGTCGACAGCAATTTTGGATGTTCGTCATGATGCAGGTAAGCATTCGTTGTAGTTTTGATGTCTTAAGGGTGCCTTCGTTCCAATTTGCTCTTTGTTTTCTCTTTTTTCTCAACCACTACCACACAGGGTTGCACTGGCGAATAATCTGGGGCAGCAATTGTATTGATGGCCTTTTAGCATGAATTAAAAATGGCTTTAAAGCTACACAATATTACCAAGTGTTGTTTTGTAATAATTAGTAAACCTTTTATTAGTTATCATAAAAAATAATTAATTTGCATACAATAGCCAAATGCCGACACAGAAGGAAGGTGCCATGTCGAATGTCGGCATACTGTTTCTATTTTTCTAACTCAAGTACCATTTCTGTTGTTTTTCTCTGGATGCATTACTTATTCATTGCCCTTATTCAGACTTTTTCAGAATGTATTTTTACAACTCGGCGGAGCAATTGAAAGGCCTTCGATTTTATTGACTTATTCATTTCAATTTTCACTGCATCTTAATATTTTTTCGTTTCCAGTCGATAAGATAGAGACAGACATGCATAGACAGACATGCATAGACAGACAGGCTGACAAAACAGAAGTAGATTTATGAGCTTGCTTGGCATTGCACTCGCACTCTTCAGCAAAACAACTAGAAACAAAAGTAGATCTAGAAAACAGTTCATTTTTTAAACAAGCCAAGTGAACGGTGAACATAGTCTACTGAGATTTGAGATCTTTCAATGGAGAGAAACGAGAGTTGAATCAAATTGATGTTTTATGTATCGTCTCGTACCATCATCGTCCTTATGTTTTTTGTAGAGCGAAAAGCATCAAAGCTAAAGTAACTAGAGCTTATAGTTTGTAAACTGCATGTTGCTCCGCTTTGATGGTGGATGGATTGATATTATTTTTGGTTTTAATCAATCCGCACGGGAAAATGCTCTGGAAAAAATGTGTGAAATATATGGGAGGATTGATGCATCATAGTGTTTTCTGTGTTAGTGCTTTTACACCGCATATATCGCCACCACCACTATACTTTTAACTTTTCACAAAAAAAACGAACAAGTGAACTGATTGTCTTTTCTCTTGTTTGTGATGTTCATAAACACCTCGTGTCTCATATATCTGTATGTTTTCTGTTGTTGCTCTTATTATAATAATATTTTTTCAAGCATTCGCTTTTCATAAGTTTTACGAGCGTGTTTGATGTGATATGTTTTTTTCATGGTTCGTTTCAATTTACAACATTTCACCTGACTCCAAAAAAAGTCGTCTTTGTAGTCGATACGCTTGGATCAGATCAGAGGATCAAAGGAAAAGCGCAAATGGCATAAAGGCTAAAAGAACAACATCATAATCAAAAACATCAGTCTTTTTTTAACAAAGCAAAGTTTCATATTGTCTTGTGGTATATATTTTTTCATTCTATTTTTATTGCTGCTTTAATACTACATCATTCTCAGGCAGAAAGTCTGTAAGTTTGATCATTTCATTAGAATGTACATAATTTTAGTTTTTTGTGTTGTGTACAGCCGCGCGCTACTTTCTTGATTTCGTATCAAAATTCACCCATCTAACTTAACAACTTGGATCAAAAATATTATGTAAAGCTGTTTTATTTTTGGATTGTTTACTTTCAAAGAATAAAATCAATAAAAACGAGAAATTGACTTGACTTGACATGCTGGCGGAACGGATTCAGTATGATGGCATCATGCCATGCCGTGTCGTGACTAAAGGTGGCTTACCTAAATGTAACGGCGGCGGCGGCGGCAGCGGACGAAAGAAAAAAATGAACAGGATCTTCTTGAATAATAAATTTCTCAATAAATTATCATACTATATTTTTATATGCTTGTCAGTCTTTGTGTCTGTTTATGGACCTTAAGCACGACCGACTTTAGACTGACTGAGTTCCTCCAGAGAAACTCTAACAATAGTAATAACAATCAAATCAGTATTCATTTTGATATTCTACACAAGCAAAGGAAAGAAAGATGAATGGAATGAATTAGTTAAAAAAAGTTAACTTGGTTGGCTTTTTAAGTGAATGGATAAAAAATTGAAAGAGAAGAAAAGAGAAGAATGAAAAAAGGATATGATAATTGAATATTTATTGATGAGGAACAAGAAACCGAATAGATTTGGAACGACGCTTATTTGAGATTGTTAGTGGGTTAGAATTTTGAATGGAACAAGAGTATAAATTGAAAGACAATTGAAACTCAAACAAAAAAGACGTGATATTGTTACTATTATGTCTTGAAACATAAGTTGTAAGAAAAATAAAAGGAATAGACAGCGAAATGGACTGGTTTGCCGTTTGCCTGTCAAATATATAGACAGATATTCAAGCATAAGAAAAGTAGTACTTTGTCGAAATATCAACAGTCTAATTCCAGGCTACATTGAGGAAAACAGTTAGTCAGAATTGTTTCTCATATGGGCTGAAAATCCCCTGTCAAACATGCATAAATTAGGACTTTATACTAGACTGTATGAATACTTCCAAGTAGAGTACACCTATGCAATATGTTCGGCTTAATAAACCCTTTCATTTTCATCATTATGATGATCGTACATTCCACTTTCCTTTTAACTGATCGGCAAGTGAATGTTTGTGCTTCTATGTATATATTAAGCTGTGGTTTTATTCAATGTTTTTGATCAGCTTGCTCATGAAAATGATAATGAAAATGAATGAGACATAAGAAAAGGAGTGGAATTCCTTTACTTTCTGTCATATAGATAGACACTACGTTGCATTTAAACCAACTTCCAAATCAATTCAATTTTCTTGTCTTTTCATATCAATAATGCAAGACACATTATGTCGTACGGCATGAGTTGTGTAAATGTGTGTGTGTATATTATTAAACTGATGATAACAATTGAAATGGATATGATGCTCATTGAATAATAATTTATGGCGGAGGTGGAATGAAAGTGAAATGGAAGTTAATGGACGGAATGAATTTTAAAAAGGCCAGCTGAATGTTTGCTGCTGGGTTTTGGGATATATCGAAGAACTCCTGCTATTTTGGCAGGCTTTTTCTTTGAAGACAAGCCAAGTCTTCTGTAAGTCAGTCAGAGTCAGAGAGCTGTTGTTTTGGTTGTTGTTGTCTTTGTCAAGTTCAATCAAAAGTGACAGGACAAGAGTGTGGTTTTGGTGTGATATCGATGTCTCTTTCCTCACGGTTGTTGGTTGATTGCCTGTCACTCCTGTGTAGTAGCTGTTGTGGTTTGGCTTGCTTGGCTGACCAAGCATGTTGTACACTGTACATTACGATTTCAAAAAAAAAAACTCAAAGGAAATGCAAATTGGCTTTGATTAGGGTACAACACAGCTACAATACTTGACTGTAGGAATTCAAGCCACGTGTCACCTGCTGATGATGATTCGACCAAAAGAAAGACTAGCAATCTTCTTTCACAAAACTTGTGACATGACAGGATACATGAAAAGTTACTCGTTTGACAATCAAAAAAAGATGTGTGTCATCATATCATCCTAGAAAAATGGTTCCATGTTAATGGTAATGATGGCGTAATATTCTTATTTGGGAATTCCTCAGCGCGTTTAATCTTGGGACTTTATAAAAAAAACAATCATTCAAACCAATTTGCTAGCTATGTATGGAGAATTTTGGAGACAGGGTAATAGAGTGTCGTTAATAATTGATAAGCATGAGAATTGTTATATGAATGAAAAATGAACTGTTGAACTTTGGTGGACTGGACTTGACTTGAGAGTTTGAATTGAATGGAGGGTGGTTTATTTTGATGCAATCTTAATATATTCCTGTCTGCTTGGTAGTAATTTAATGCATTTCTTTTTTGAGAGAGTTGGTGGTACGGGAAATGCTCGTAGTCATGTCTTGCCTTGCACCTCGTTCTTCTTATCAGGCTTGAATTTGATTAATGTCTTTTTTCTCGGCAGTCCGCACTCCGCAGTCCAGAAGAGTTTCAATTACATAAATGTATGGCTTAAATAAAAAGTGTAGAGTTACAATGTGGTCTATGAAATATTATACGTAGATTTTTAACGTTAGACTAGAATGGTACATCTTTTCGTACGTACTCTGAACAAAACTGTGCTTAGTCAGCCATCTATAAAGAAAATCTGGAATTAAACCGTTTGCATAAACTTTGTATATTCTTAGTTTTCCTTTTGTAGAGACTTAATTTGGTTGCAAATGGTCATACATTATTCTAAAATTGTCACTGGAACTTCCTTGAGTTCTGTGTACACATTCTTTCTAGACTATCATTAAGAAAGCGCAAAACCCAATTCAAATGCAAACAGAAATGGTAAATGATTCTAATGAATCTTTTTCTTAGTCTATTCTCCTTGTTCCTAGTCCTTGTTTCCATTTCGCATTGTTTCCCGAAAATTTCATTCTGCAGCCTCCTTCTTTGTAACTTCCTCTCTAGAAATCATAATGAAGAAGAAGTCATTTGAGTGTACATTCTCTAGCTCTTTGCTTTCT
Source organism: Entomobrya multifasciata (assembly GCA_034693345.1). NCBI lineage: Eukaryota > Metazoa > Arthropoda > Collembola > Entomobryomorpha > Entomobryidae > Entomobrya > Entomobrya multifasciata. Next base: position 10,577 of record JAQFXM010002636.1, read on the forward strand.
TTTATGGTGACCAAGCATTAAGTCATGCCAAGTTACACCATCAAGACTCTATTTTCCTTTTAAACCGACCATCATTTTCTAAAATGCATTTCAAATGATCATTTGTGATGATGATGAGAATGATGATGACTATGCAAGATTGTTCGGTTGGTGGTTACGCTGAGAGTACACACAACTGACACTCTTCTAGTAGTTCAGCTCGGCTAGGCTACTCACTCAAATGTGAGTATACTTGTAAATCCAAAAAAGAAAATTAATGGTTTTCCTGTCACTCTTCTTTCTCTCTTGCTCATTTTCATTCAAAGAAAGATAGCTTGGTATTGGTATAAAGTAATAGAGAATACGAAGAAGAAGGTTAAGGGCCTTCTTTTATCCACATCCAAAAAACATACGCAGTCAATCTACTCCCACTACCCAGCAATGCACTGCCATACACCACCACCACCACATCAAATTAATCGACCATTCCACTTAACTCCCTTTTATTATTCTCAGCAAACTATACACACAACATAAAAGAACAATTTTACTACAACTCCTACTTTTTCTTTTGACATTTCTACATTCTCAGACTCCGCCACTAACAACGCCGCACTACCACCACCGCTCCTATTAATTTTACCATTGCCAATTTCGCCAGGAGCAGCAGGTTTTCTCGGAAAAGAGAACAACAAAGTGAAAAAAAAGTTTTCTCCATTTCATAATTATGTTCAGAAGAGAAAAGGAAATACATGAAAACGAAATGCAAGTTCAAAGTGTGATTGTGAACCTGAAACTGAGAGTAAAAGAGTTAGTGATAAAAGCAGCGGCGGTGTATTTAAGGTGGATGGATGAACATGAACAAGCAATAAAATAAACTAAAAAAGTTTAGTTTTCTCTTTGCCAAAGCTTTCTTCTATTAGTGAACATGAATGAATGAGCTCATATAAAGCTTTTTATAGAGTGGAAAACAAGCGGTGTGTGGGTGTGTAGTTTCTATTTGTGATTGTGATAATTATTGGACCGGAGGAAATTTGGAAACATTCACATGTTGCGTACCCACATTCACTATTATTTACTAAAATGGTTAAAGATTTTTTAAATTTTGTTAAGTTTAATGTCATGTCTGAATTCTCTTTATTGTGTGCGGACAACCCCTTTCAAATAAAAATCATTTCGTGTGTTTTGGGTTATCGTGTAGGTTAAATCGGAATTTTCTCTCCTTTCCACTTCGTCACACGAAGCAGCAAGCGAGCAAACTCTAGTGAATGAACAATACCAACTACATGACAAGCCATCATGATGATAAGCTTTCACTTTCACTTGCTTTCGCTCCCACATAAACTTATTTTGCTTAACCTATGCTTTAGCATTGCTATAATTTAGAAAAAGTTGGAAACTGAGACCAAAACCAACGTTTTCTGCTTTAAACTAAAATTCCTCCAAGAAGGAACTGATTCAGTGTTTTTTATTATCATGAGTAGCCAGTGAGTAAAAAACTGGTAGTCAACTCATTTGTCGGCTGAACAGGAGGAGACCATGAACATGAACCAGGTTTTTATCTGTCTCTTTTATACCAAGCCAAGAGTGCACTTTTACTTTTTTGTTTGGATTGTCGTCGTCGCTCGTTCAAAGTTGCTCTTTTTAAGAAGAATGGCCTTTTTTCTATATCACTTTTCTTCTCTCTCACTGTAGCGCCCTGTCTCAATATGAAACTCTGAAAGTTTTTTTCTCTGTGAAAATATATAGTCGAATGAATAGATGCATAGACAAGAAACGCTCGTCTTCTCTTCTCGCATCGCGGTCCATTTCTCTTTCCGGTCTTTTCCCTTTTTATTCACTTTTTGTCTTTGCTTACTCTTCCATGCCTTTGCCTATGCATTTCCTTTCATTGTTCAACTTTGTCAGAGCTACCAGTGGAGACGAGGAAGAAGAATAGTCATTTAATTCATTGACTGGGCTGGAGAAAGCAAACAAAAAAGTTTTCAGTACAGCTTATATGCATATATCACTATTTCATACTATTTATACTCTCCATCCCTTGTTATTTGCCAAGTTTAATGGCATTTGTACAGAATAAATCTCACCCAAGTAGTGGTGCTACCAGGACAAGATAATAGTGAGAGAGTGCACAAATCTTTTTTTGTCCTCAGGACATGGACATACACACATTAGATACGTGCGTGGTGCGTACATACCCAACCAGAGTGTGACATACGCACATGCCATTTTTCTGTGAGAGAAAAACGTGTTGGGTAATAGCCTGTGTGTGTGTGTTCAATGTTCAGATGATATAAATTGGTCCATTTGCTTTTCCTTTTTGTTTGGAAAATTACTACTGCTAGTATCACTCTAGTTGCTAGTTATTCTCTATCTTTGTACAGAACGATTCACATTTTTTATCAGTGAACATTCCCATTTATGAACGACCCCGTCCTATACAAAATAGAAGATTGCTTCAATGACATGTTCAGTTAAGAATAACTTTTTTTGCTTGTTCATACACTTGCTTTTATGTACACAGAACAGAAATTTTCAGAAAATAGTTCCGGTTTCCTTTTTCACATGCTCTGTTTCCCAATTTTCTATCTATTTCTCTATTTGTCTATTCATGAATTCATTCTATTCAAGTCAAGTCAACAACAAGGAACCAGCCTTCGGCAACAAACACAACAATTGTTTGCTCAGCATCTATCTCATCCCCATCATCGCCACCACCACCATTCCCCATAAAGCTGTAAAATTGTAAATGATTCGGATACGGAAGTAGTTTTGCTTAAGCACACATTACATATCACAATATATGGAAATCTTATGATAAAAATATATCTTGCACTTTTCTATCCTTCTTTTTGTATATTGCTTTGTTTATTATTATTGCTTTTCTTATGCAATAAAACGAGCATTTTGAAGGAGACAATACATATGTATGTATGTAAATGTTTTATTCAAAGAAAAATGCATAAAAATGCAGTAACGCAGTTTTACTATGAGAAAGTACTAAACAGGAAATGCAAGCTGAGTTGAATAGTGTCGTAATCCTGAATCGGATCAGCAAAGCTTTCTTTTTTTCTAAAATAGCAAAAGACCTCTGCTGCTACTGCCTGCTGGGCTTGAACTGATGGTGATGGTTCATTAATAGGATTTATTTTTATGAGAAGGAAAATCGTTAAAAATCTATTGGTAAATTTTGTAATCTGTTGTGGACCGTGGACCCTGACTACAGATTACATGATGTACACAGTATTTCTCTATTCTCTATTTTTCTGAAGTTCAAACAAAACCAATGAATCTTCTCTTATGTTCTTCTGCCTCAGGATACTCTCTGCAGTATCATAGGATTCATTGAAATCGATCATCATCATTTTACTTTATAGTTTAGTTACTTTGCTTTCTCGTAGATTTTTATTGCTGGGTCTTCACCCTCGCCTTCCATGAAAAATCCATATGCATGAGAATGAGAGCCGATATAGAAAATAATGGCATGTTTCCAGCTAAAAAGATAATATTGAAACTTCCGGTCTCTTCCTGTGGGGGATTATCGTGATGATGATCATGATGATCCCATACCCATATATTCCCCATCATTTTAAAAGCAGTTTACTAATTTACATAAAATAACGTACTTTTATGAATGATGGAATGCTTGTGAAAAGGAACGTGCTTTTGCATGGATATTTTATTTGACAAGCTATATACCAAGAAATGACAACACAAGAAAAATTGAAAAATTCCTCGAGTATTTTATACTGATAAATTGAATGATGAATGAGTTCCTCGTGTAAGTTACATTTGGTAGATGGTTGCCTGTCTATCTATTTGGATTCCAAAAGAAAGATGATGAATGTCAAAAGTGGATTAAATACTTGGTTTTTACTACTATGGAGGAACAAGCGTGCATTTAATATTGGCATATTAGAAAAACCCCGACAGCCATAATTTTAGTTAATATTCTCTCTTCTGCAAAAGTCATTATATGAAATGATCAGACAAAACAGACACAAAAATAGTCGGAAGATTATCTATTGACGTTGACAGTGAGGCTATCACGTTACGGAACAGTTTAGTTAGAAAAACTAAAGAAACAGTTAACCCTTTTTTGGTAGCTGGCTTGGTAAAACGGCAGCAGCAGAAGAGTAAGCTGCAGGCAAAGGAGGAAAAAATGTGCAACTTTTTTTTGTCTTCTGTTTCTTGCCGAGTAAGCTAACTGCTGCTGCTTGTGTTTACAATGTATGGCTGAACAAATTTCAAAGAGAGAAAATCCTTTTTAAAAACTCATTAAAATCTCACAAAACTGTCAAAATGAAACGGAAGGGGAAAAAATATTATAATATAGAAAATAGGAGGGTTGGGGCGGGGGAGGATGTATAAAAAGGGGAGTACTACACACTGCATTGCGTACATGTGTGTATGAAGTGCGTGTTTTGTGTGTGTGTGTATGATTGAAATGATGATGAAAAAGAGAAGTTTTCTTTCTGCGTGAAATATAAACTGCAGTTTGAGGAGAGGAAGGAAATGTAATCAATCATTTGCAGAAAAAGAGAAGAGAGAGAGAGAAGGTAAACAGATTCATTTTCCATCATTTCTATGCATAAGTTATTTTCACTGTATTGTTGGCGGTGTGGTTGGGTGCTGCTCTGTTGTAAGGAAGAACGCATGTAAAAAAAAACTGGTTGATGTGACATGTGTCTTGGGCTGCCATTGCATTTCTGTTCATAGAAAGTGTGGGAGTGAGATGAATGAATGAAAGAAATGCATGCAATTTTGGGACAGATGAAGAGTGTGAGAGAAAAAAATACATTTTGAATTTGAATTGAATGAATGTAATGCATTTTATTCTGATGGTGATGATTTTGGGTGGAAAAAATGGTCTCTGAGGAATACTTACGCAATCATTTCATCAAGAAAAGTTAGTTTCGAATCTTTTTTGGGAATTCTCTCGAGAGGAGGACGTAGAAAGAGGGTTGCAGACGGAGAGAGTGAAGGTTTTACACGATTTTCATTGGAGAATTGATTTATACAATGTCAATAGCATTTGGTTATATGTATGAAAAAGGCATAATGAATTAATTTTAAAATACGTGCCATTTATCATTGAAAATTCGTGTAGTGAAAGGTCTGAAGTAATTAGTGTTTTTTAATTAGTTTTCATCAATTTGTGGAATCACGTTTCTGTGTACTATTCATTGTTTAAATTAATTTGTTTCTGTTTCTTTTGTATTATATGAACAGGTCTTGATTCCGGTGTCATTCCCGACTTTCCAAGTGCTTTTGAGTCTTTCCCCGAAATTGGAGAAACTGGAAGGTAATCATTAACTTATAATTTGATTGATAAAATGTGCAGTTTGTAAAATTATTTGCATTACGATGGTTCGCCGTGCACAAATTGATTCGTATTGACAGCACGAATTTTTTTTGAGAAGACGCGCAATAATTGTGCCTGGTAGGAGATAATTTATCAAAATCTCTTCGAGATTGAGGTTTGAGACACGTCAAATGCCCAATATTGAAAAAGGTATAATTAAGTGTGGAATTCTGCCTAATATAACATTTCAAATTTGTACATGGCAATGACATAAGATTAAGATAAGCGTAACTCCGCCATACCACACCACTACTGTACTACAGTTCTCAATCTCATGACAACAAGTGAGGAACATAGATGAGCTGCTGTGGTTCCAGCTAGTTTTAAGGCTGCATTTAACTAAAGATTTTCAACGCCTTGTGTCAAGTCAATAATCTAGTCCAGCAGCATGAATAATACACGAATGTGTAAACGCTACTTAATCGTAAAATCCAATGCTGTAGTAGCAAGAGGCATATCCGAATTGAAGGAGTATCTATCTCATCCATTGCTGTATGAAAATCTCCCCCACTTTGTATACTTTTTCTCAAGACCGTTCCTTTAAAAAATATTAATATACTATACTGCATGGCATATTTCTGTGCAAAAGAATAACTCATATTTCTATCCAATGTTGGTCTGCTCTGAGCTTAACAAAATAGGGTGATACACATTCTCGATCTCCATACACTCACTATAAAAATATACCATGACTAGTACTAGGTCTGGTGCATCTCACTCTTTCATCGTCATTTGAGAACTGGGGCTGTTCAGTTCAACAGTAACCACAAAAAACCGCTTCTATATCTTATGCCATGTTATCGTCGTGATGATAACTTTCAAAGAAAAATGTTACTCACCCCGACGAGTAACGACGTAGCTCATGTTTGACTCCACGAAGGGTGAATATATTTTCAAATGTTTACATACATGACGCTTTATATGTTGTTAAAAGAGAAGAAACGGCAGCACAGGGAAGAGCTAACAAACCGAAGCTCTCCGACGAACAGTTGCAGTAGTGTTCTGAGAAAAAGGGACATTTTCACATCTCTTCTTTACTCACAATCAGACTCTCATATATACACACATAGAATCTCATCCTTTTTCACATCTTCCTCATTCTCAAACCTTAGCTCGTCACGTAATATAAAAATATATATGTGATCTCTCTTGTGTATAGCAAGATTATCTTTAAAAAACTCTGGAGGAAAAAACGGAAGTATACAAGATATATAACCAGAGAGATTTGTCTAGTTTTTGCCTTTTTGGCCCTGCCCTTGAATTCCAGAAAGGCATATACGAAAAATATACACTTCCTAGTATAGTGTGTGTACATATTATACTTAATTTTGGCAGTCCTCCATTGTGCATTGCAGTGAGATAAAAAACGAGAAAATTTATTGACGAGCCGAAGAAGATGAAGAAGGAAGTAGAGTAGTGAGAATTTAGACGAGATTTAGGAAAAAAGACACAAATTTTTAGCTGTGTCAGATAATTTTTTTACTTGTTCCAAAAACAAAAAAAGACTGACAAATAAATAAGCAGAGTGACAAATATGTAGTTAGAAACAAGTTGATTGCCGATATAACTTGAGCTTCTGTTGAGAAAATTTTGAACAAGACAGTTTGACACATAATCAGAGTTAAAGGAGGATTTTGGCAGTGGGAAGGAAGGAAAGGAATATGAGGCTGAGCTGAGGAGTGGTGGAATGATGATCAGTTAGATAGATGGATAGGATTACAAATATTTGTACAAATTTTTTCTACTTTACATTTTGTACTTTTCTACAGCAAAAAACTCATGTTGGAATTTTAATTTAAAATTCTACATGACAGGTTCAAAGAGGGAAATCCAGGGAATAGGAATAGTTTGACTTTTTGTACTTTCATACTTTTATACCTAGCTTGTAACCTCAAAAAGTATATCAGGGAATTCAAGTGTCTTCAAGTTAACAAGAAAAAATAAACAAGTGTTCAGTTTTGCGGAGACGAAAAAAGTGGCTTTAATTAGGTTAAGTGAATGCACACAGTCGTTTTCATTATATAAACTTTGTTTGATAGTATTCACCGGATTGACAGTTTCCATCATGTGCCAATGATGGCCAACACAGGAATTACGGATATTAGTTCCCGGGCCCATGTCCAACCGCCCAGGGATGGGGAGGGTATTTGCCAGGTAAATTGACAGTTTGTATATTGCATCATGAAATTTTAATGTGAAATCGTATACATTTGCGAAGAAAATTGTGAAAAAGTGCTTTAACTGGACAATTTATCAAATTAATATAGGTTTACAAGGGTACAGTGTGTAAAAGGTTCATTGAAAATCGGACCATTTACGTACACTCTGAAGATAGCCAAATTGTGATTGAAACAAAACTGCAGGAAGCGTTAAAGGTCATTCAGCACTCCGAGTAAGATTTTTAAAGTATTTTTGTGTATCGTATGGGTTATAGATATTGAAACTCTGTCGTGGTAAAAGTTCGATATACTATGAATATATGTAATTTTACAGGGACATTTCCGCACGATGCTCAGAATTCGCGATCCCCTCCCTTTGCTACTCTGCCTTCCCCCTCTGCCCCGAAAACTTTGGCAACCCGGATGAAAATGCCAATTTCGTATCTCCCCGAAGACTATGTAGAGAAGAATGCGAGCTTTTGGAACATGACTTGTGTAGGCAGGAGTACGCACTGGCAAAGAGGCATCCTCTGATTGGTCAACAGTTGGCAATTCCTGAATGTGCTGAGCTACCTCCTTTAGGATCAAAGGAGAGCGTCACTTGTATACGTCTTGGACTACCTCATTTGTCTCCCATTGTGAAAGATCACTTGTGCTACAAGGAAAAGGGGATGCAGTACAGGGGGATTGTGAGAGAAACAGAATCAGGGGAACCTTGCAGGCCATGGAGTCATCAGTTGAACTTTAAGTCCTCAGATTACCCAGAACTGGTACGCGTCATAATACATTGTTCATAATATGTACTGCGTACTTAAATTTCAAGTCATATTTCATATTTAACTTGCTTTCACTGAATTGTATGATGTTAAAAAATATTTAGATGGGTGGTCACAATTACTGTCGTAATCCTGGTGGCATTGAGCAACAGCCTTGGTGTTTTTCAAACTCGGAACATTTCCGCAGGGAACCCTGCAAAGTCCAGAAATGTGGAATATTTGGTTATGGTAAGATTATTTGAAATTTAAAGTCATGTTCAATAGTTTGATTTTTTAGTAAAAAAAATCATCATTGAAATTATTACTTCACTGTTTTTAGAAAGCAAAATATGGGTTCCGGTCACCGGTGGTGTGGCTGCTCTCATCCTCATGCTTTTCCTTATTTGTATGGTTTGCTGTTGCCGGCGTTCCCGTTCCAAAATGTCCGCTACCAAATCCGTCGGTTCTCGTGGTTCAATGCAAGGTCTTGAAATGTCCAGCCTCCTTCGAAAATCCGGTCAAACGAAAGCTCCTGAAGTACCCATAGGCAACGTACAATTTCTCCAAGAGTTGGGCGAAGGCGCATTTGGGAAGGTATATAAAGGAGAAGCCATTCTCCGTCCTGGAGATCCATTAATGCGTGTCGCGATAAAAACACTGAAAGCATCCGCCAATCCAAAAACTCGGCAAGACTTTTTCCGGGAAGCAGAACTCATGGCAGAATTGAAACATCCAAATATCGTGTGCTTGCTTGGCGTAATAGCGAAAGAAGAACCTCGTTGCATGCTTTTTGAGTATATGAGCCAAGGTGATCTCCATGAATACTTGATCAGTCATTCTCCTAGAAACGATAACACCCGAGGAAACCAAACTGAGTACAGTAACCATAAAATTCTCGAGCCCAATGAGATGTTGTTCATTGCCACGCAAATTGCCGCAGGAATGGAATATCTCGCAGCGCATCATTACGTTCATCGGGATCTCGCGGCTAGGAATGCTTTGGTTGGAGAAAGTTTAACTGTAAAGATTTCCGATTTTGGTTTATCTCGTGACATTTATTCCAGTGACTACTACCGCGTTCAGTCAAAATCTCTCTTGCCAGTAAGATGGATGCCACCAGAGTCCATTTTGTATGGAAAGTTTACTACAGAGTCGGATGTGTGGTCATTTGGAGTGGTCCTTTGGGAAATTTATTCATATGGCTTGCAACCCTATTATGGTTATAGCAATCAGGAGGTTATCGAAATGATAAGAAGCAGACAGTTGTTACCCTGTCCAGATTTGTGTCCCCCAAGAATGTATGCACTGATGGTAGAATGTTGGGCGGAGGTTCCCCATAGACGACCATCCTTTGAAGAGTTGCACAGCAGACTGAAACAATGGCTGTTGCCTTTGCTCGGGCCAAATTCACACTTTAGTCAACATTTAATGAACTTTCCAGGCTTAATGATGGCTGCTCCAGGTAGCCTTAGCTGTGCCAGTAACAACTCAATGAGCAGTCATCAAAGTAGCAATACTGGGCCTACAAGTAATAATACCAACTCAACTAACATTTCCACAGCTTGGCAACAACAACAGCAGCAAAATGGACAGCAGTATCCAAGAACACCTCAAAACATGCCACAACAACAGCAATCACCCAGTCATTGTGTAGCTTATCAAAGTACGCCAGTTGTACATTGTCCAGTAAACTGTGGAACTCCAGCAGGGTTGATGAATGGAGGTAGATTTTCACCTCAGCAAACGTTACACAGTTTCCAACAGCAACAACCTCCTTCCCAATATCCTATGCAAAATGGAAATGGAACACCAAATATGGCTCATGCTCACGCACATTTCCATGCAAATCAGGGGAGAGTGATGGCAACGCATACTCACGCCCACGCACACACGCATAATCATGCGGGGTATCCTCAGAGTATTGGGGGAAGTAGCAATAGTGCTCATAGCCATTCACCGTATAGAGTGCTCATGGAGTCGAAAGCAACAAATATTTAAATCGATAGAATTGAGGAATGATGGGATTTATCTTGCCATATAAAAATGAGAATGTAAAAATTGTAGAATTGTTCTTTGTACAAATTATGTATCTTGATAAGGTATCTTGCAGTTAGTTTGAATTTAAATTATACTTTTAGTGGTTAGACTTCAGGGGTAAAACTTGAAAGATTTTTATTTGAAGATTGACTTTACTGCATGGAGCTCTAGTCCTCTAAGCTAAAATGTCAAAGATGTTTTTGTACATTTTACAATTGATTGAGTATTACTATTCTCTGAACAAGTTTTCCTTTGCAATTATTAAAAGTTTGACTTGTTACCATTGACTGATCTTTTGTTCCAAAGATTCATTTTGTATGAACCATTTATACTACTAGCTCTCTTTTCTAAATTGTTAATTAGTTTATTTAAATATTTTATCTACATCTATATAGAATTTTGTTAATATGCCAACTATTCGGTACTGATGATATTATCCTAAGATCTTTTTGATGTAACGACTCGAGTGCAATTTTCGCATAAATCGTTTTATACTTAACACAACTATAATATATGTACACACAAAAGTAAAATTTAATGTAAGCTGGAGAAATGATGAATGTAAAATATGATGTAACACAAAAATAGAAACAAATTATAAAGTGCTCATTCAAATTTCGGTGACTTTTTATCTGATCTTAACACTGCCATATAGGTTACTAAAGTAAAAAATCTCTTGCTTTTATACATCTTGCAATTACATATGTACAAGTGGTTGTTGTTCGATTTCTTGAATGGAATGATGAAAAATGCTATTATACGTAAAGCTTGGAATCTTAAGGCAGTTTGTCAAATTACACCATGTTTGTTGCACTTGTACATATATTTGTTTTATCTTCTCTATTGTAAACTTTGTAAAAAATATATTCCCGGTTTAGCATTTAAATTTGAATATGTTAGTTAACTAGTTGTAGAATGAGATTGTACCAAAGCATATACAGTAATTGATTATCAATCTAAAAAGGACTACATTAACGTTGTACGACGAATGATGATGATAATCCTGCGTTTCCACTACAAATCAGATTTTGTACATATAGTAAAGAATGTATAGGAATATTAGATCATGTGCGTTTCAAATTTTAATCGTAAATTGTAAAATAGTATGAGAATGTAAAAATTGGAAGATGTTTAAATCGGTAAATCAATATAGTGTGCAAGTTGATGGTGTTGTTAGTATTATTGATTATCATATGATGAAATAAAGAATCAAATATGTGGAACTGTTTGTTTTTATCAAAATTACAATGATCTATATACATTTATTTTTTCTCGCATTTTTTGCATTACAATCATTGCATTGCTCATTATGACCAATCGTAAAGTTCAGCATGTTTGTTCATAATTGTTGTTTTACTTGGAAAATAATGTAAAATATGCATACATGGATGTGGTAATTGATGGTGAGAAACTTTTTGCTTCCGTTCAGTTTATGCATGACTAATTAAAGTAGTGAGCGATTGTTGACTGGTTAAATACAATGTCTCATCATTTCATCTTTGATTGACGATAGCAGTAAAACTATCATGATTACGGGACATCTCGCATTGGCTCTTAACTACTAGTTCTGTCAGGTAGTATTAATTTTTAATGAATTGTCTACAGTGAGAGCCTTTACATCTTGGAAGTATTTGCCTTTGATGCATAATGTCCTTCAATAAAAACTTGATGCACAAATAGATGAATGAACTGATTGCGAGGAACTGTAATTTGTATTATTTATTTTCGTTATTATGTTAAAAATATAAATGCACGTTTTATCGGAGGTTCTTCTTTACCGGAGTATTGATTTTCTAGTACTTAAAATATAATTTAGTGTACATTTCAAAACACTAGCTTAACCGAGAAATCCTAATCCTCCGTATCCGTATCCTCCGTAAGGAAGAGCCCCGCGGTATCCCCCATGTCCGTGGAACCCGTGACCCCCATAGCTACCTATTCCGTATGTGGCTCCTCCGTTGTACAAGGAATAAGCACCGTAGCCTAATCCATTATCATATCCATAAATGGGTGAAGCAGAGGCGACAGCCATAAGGGCGGCGATGGCAACGAGGACCTGCCAAAATTCAAAACAAAATTTTAAACTTGAGAAAAACTTTGAGTGAAGTATGAAGTAAGAACCCGTGGAAAAATTCACTTGAAAACTTTAAAAACTTAACGAAAATTTAACAGAAATTACTTACAGCAAACTTGTACATTTTGGCTGCGGTTTTGGTTTGTTGAGCACAGGAACTAGTTTGTGGATTGATGCGTTAGCGACTGGGTCTAAATCAGAAATGTAGACAAAGAAATAACGACACTTGGCTTTTAACCGTTGACGCTATGTACAGTTAGTTTAACAGGATTACAAGAATTTTTTTCTGCATAAAATTTGGTAGACTTTGTACTAAGGAGGGCGAGGGGTATATAAAGTTAGTCTTGAGTCACTATTATCACAATGTAAAATACGATTGGCTCATAAAATGGGCTGCTGCTCTGCAAAAAATTGCGGCATGGTCAATAAATTCTAAGTAAATCATCGTCCTCATCATCAATTCATCAATAATCCGTCCTCCCCCACTTGGTAATATAATACTGTAATTACTTTTTTTATGTAAGGTAATCATAATCAATATACGGAATGTGATACTGAAGCGGTAAGGTGTTGACTTTGTGCAAGTGGTACATTTTTTAATAATTATAAATGTGAGGCCGTTACACAGGTATTAAGTAAAGCGCATAGCCGTTTGTTTAGTAAAGGGGCTATTGAAAAAAAATATATGTGAATGGCATTGTTCCTTTTTGCATGAGATTATGGGACAGTCATGTCACATAGTGGTGGTGGTTAAAGGGTAGGCCGTTACATTTTCAAAATCATAATTGTCAAATAAAAAATTGTCAAATTTTTGACATTTTGGAGCTTTCAAT